>JANHFX010000955.1:8235-31952 GCA_027560015.1 Chloroceryle amazona | reverse complement strand
ACATCTAGCTCTTCTAACAGCGGTCAGGGATGAATGCTCATGGAAGAGTTTAGGAATAGGACAAACCTATGATAGTATTTTCCCAGAATAGTTTCTCAGTGATTTGAGACTGATGAACAACTTAAACCAGGATGAATACAAAATCACCTTTGTATTCTCTACAGACATCTGAAAAGAAGTAGAATGAGTCCTTGTTTGTTGATCAGGCTCTTTACAGTACAACTACTGTAGCCTTTGTTAATACCATATTCAAGACTTCCTTGTACTCCTGTACCTTCAGAAAATCTCTTACCTGTGATTAAGACAAAATAGTATTTATTTAATCATTTGCAGGCATTGACTTCACACATTCTACTTTCCTTCTTAGTAGAATCAGACTTTCTACCTCAAAAATATTTTATCTGAGTGGTTCACATCCCATTTATTTCACTCTAACATCACATTACGCTGTGTCTTTAATCCTTTTCCCAGCAGCATCATTCCCATATCACTGCCAAAAGCCTACAGCAGCATTTTGGGCATTGATCAAGACCAGCAACAAAGAAAGATCTTTAACTGCTTGTCAGAAGAAAGATATTGGCAGCTGTTAAGTAAAAAATTGGTATAGTGCACAAAAGAAGAAAGCCACCACAGCATTTAATTTTCTTAAGTCAGTTCTCAGAGAAGTGTCACTGGCACCATCATCTATGTCATCTGTTTATAACATACAAAACCTCTATTGTATTTTTGAATTTAAGTCAAATAAGTTAATGCATTTTCACATTGTCAAGATGATGAACTTAATTTGTATTGCCTGATCACACCATGACTACAACAAATACGTTCCAAATTACAATATTTATGCAAAATGGTTAATACAATCATTTCTAACTCTTAAAACAAAAAAAATTAACATTCTGTTGAGTTCATTACTGTAGAAAGATTTTTTTATGCTTCTCTACAATGCCTTATGCCACACTCTTAGCACCTACCATAATACACATCCTCCTTCCTCCTAAGCTTCCACTCATTTCAATTCCTTATCATACTACCCTCACCTCCTAAACAAACAGGTCTCTCTATCTCTCCTCACAGCCAAAAAAACTTTCAATTCGTGACCCTCAGCTAGATATTGTTGTGTTCCTCTCTTTGTTTTCCAACTGAGACAAAGGAGGTATTAATTCTCATAGTCAGCCAAAGGACCTCCATCAAACAACATTCTTTCTCTGATAACAAATCTCTCCTCCACCATTCTGCTACTCATTCCACACCTTCTCTCCATCAGCATTGGCCACTTATTTCATTTCCTTCCTGCTCTTTTGTCAGTCTCCTTACATGATTATTGAATCTCTCTGCTTACTCCTTTATTTCTGCCCCTTTCATTCTGCCCATCCTCACACCTGCACTTACATTATCTTTCATTCACCTCACTTCAGCATCTCCACAAGCTTCTATTTCCACTCAAGCTGAGGACCAGCTTGAAACTGGTCAGTCTGAAGTTCCAGTATGTATGATTCTTCTCTAACATTGTGATTTTACTAGGAAAAGACTATTTTATCCAGCATAACTGAACCCCTTGCTGCTTAACTTGCACTTCAGACTCCCTTCTCTTGCCTCTGATTCTTCCTGCTCTGATTTCTTTGGTGTTTGTTCAGCAGGGTGAACAAACTTAAATGGTCTTACCTCTGTACCTTTCTCACTGTTTTGGTTTGGGATTTTTTTTCCTTCCACTGCTTTTCCTCTACTCAATGATATCACAAATTCACATCTGTCTGATACCATCCTTTGATCTCTGCATTTCCACTAATTCCATTCCATTTTCTGACCTTGCTTATTCTTGCCTCTTTTTCTGCTCTTTCATCTTCACAGGCAGTTTCTCTTTATCATTCGTTTCCCGACAGACTGATGTAAAAATCCCAGTCTCCCTGTCCCAATTATTGTTTGAAATAAACTTCTTCCATACTGCTTCTCTTGTCAAGAGGCACTATCCATACACCAGTGATACATCTGCATTCAAGTCTCCATCTTAAGATTCTGGCACATACCCAAAAAATAAAAATAAAAAAAATGTTGAAGCGCTGCCTGCCAATCTGCCCTTCCTCTCCATCTGGCTGTATTTGCTGTATACTGTCTTGCATAGAGAGTCTAGGCCAATTTTTCCGTTCTGCATTTGTGTATCACCTATGCAGCAGGGTCCTCAGCCATGTCTAGAGCTTCTGAGAAGGTGGAGAAGTGTTGATTATAG
Organism: Chloroceryle amazona; assembly: GCA_027560015.1. Lineage (NCBI taxonomy): Eukaryota > Metazoa > Chordata > Aves > Coraciiformes > Cerylidae > Chloroceryle > Chloroceryle amazona. Next base: position 29,728 of record JANHFX010000955.1, on the reverse strand, counting down.
CAAGAAAAATACATTTTAAGGAAAATACTGCACAGTTAAAGCTACCTAATAAGCTCAAGGAAGTCTTGTAGGAGACATACAACTTCTTGAGAGCAGTAACTTGAGAGTTACTCTTTTCTCCTAGGTAAGTATATTTACGTCTTAGGTTTGCGTGTGACAAGAGACTAGGGGATGAATCACATATAAATCAATCTATTCTCTTTATTATTTGACTTTACAAAGATGCTTTCCTACTAAGTGATAAATGTTAGCACCAAGATGAACTGGACATTTTTATATGAATAACACTTTATATGAGTAATGCTTATGATCCCAACACATTTGAATTGGCATGTTACTTACTTCTACAGCACCTTAACAAAATTTCAGTTTCCTGCCTGCTCTTCTTTGCATTCTCTTTTTTTCTTTTCTTTCATGCAGTTGAAACAAAAATATTTTTGCATGAAACAATCAATTCCAATTTCTAAGGCAAATGCTGCTCAGTGGCCTTTTGAGACCAGTATAACAAATCTGAGCACTACTGAGTTTCCAAAATGTATGTTTTCCTGCTTACAAAGAATGAAAACGGGGAAAAATAAGACCTCATAGACTCCTATTAGGATACATCTAATTTGCAAAGTATATTCAACTTTTTCATCCATTTTCCTGATACAGAAGAATTACAATATTTTGCAAACTAAGCTTACAACTCAAAAGTAAACTAAAATATACAAAATATGCACAATAAAGTATGTGGGATAGGACTGAACTGATTTTGATTATCTGCATTTCTAATAATTATGAGAAACAAAACAGAACAGATTCTTAGAAATCCTGTGTGGTATTATGTTAAAAGAGATAAACATGGTATTACGGGGGGAGGGGGGGGGTGTTTATACCTGCAAGACTCCAGGCCCCTGTTACAACTCTAAAATTAGTTCAGCATTCATTTCTCACACAAAACTAGTATTAGCCTTAGGATAAAAGATAACTTTGCACTGAAATTCTCACCAAGTCATGTTAATGAGAATAAAAAAATCCCAGTAATGCATTTGGTAGGAATATGGAGACAGGTGATGTTATCTGCTATATTAATATTCCAGATGGATATACACCTATTTTGTCATTTGCATGGCACCAACTTAGGCTGGTTAGTGCTCTGGGCAACTTCTGCCACATTTTCAGAGGTTTACACAGATGCACTCATCTGAATTAAAACATCCCAAAAAAATTAATTGATTTCAATAGACATTAGGCATGGCTGATAGTTGTGAAAATCCCTTTGGCCTTCAAATATGAAAGTCGTCAGACCAGAAGATGTATGACTTCTAGCATTAAGTTAGAAATACTTCTCTTCCCACACACACACTTCTCCTTAAAGTTGTCTCTCACCACTTGTTAAAATCTCACATCATACCTAATTTCCATAGAGTTTCTTCTTTATCTTCTGTTTCCTTTCTCCATCTTTTCCTGTCACTTTTACAGGTCCTACAGACCAGGCAATCTGTCTTTCTTGTGACCCAAAAGGGAAAGAGAATCATAGTAACTTAGCTAACTTAGAAGACACAAAATCACTACCAGCCTCTCAAGTCAATCTGCAAGTCATGAAACCAAACTCAAAGCAGCGCATCTGACATATCTGGACACGAAGAAAATACCTACCATGAGCAGCCCTTGTATCATGTATGAAGGACAAGCCATTATAAAATAACAATACTGAAATAACTGGATAAATGGGGCAAGAAAGAAAGCAAGAAGAAAGCTACCTCACAAGGGAAGACACAGACCATGGCAGCAAGATTAGGCAGGACTGCAAATCTGTTTGGGAAGGACAACTCATAATGGAACACAAAATGGCCTGAGGCAGAATTATGCAACTTCAGTATTCAGGGATTGTGAAAAGACTTGCAGAGGAAGGCAGCTGATCTTCTCCAGTGATGCCTCCTGACCCCTAAGTAGGAACAGACAGGCATATACTAAAGGAAAAATCCTAACTGTGCTTTTATTAAAGCACATGAGTTTATACAGGTTGACCAGGAGAGAGAGCTGCATGAACTACAAAGCCTGCATCTCAAAAAGGACACTAGTCAACACAGACTATCCAGAACAGCAATAGAAGCAGCATTTAAATAATAATGTAAGATAAGGACAGTGGGTACGCATATGTGGTACACACAAATTGACAGACCACAATAAAATTGTACCCACACAAACACATTTATTCAATTCTCACAGCAAATACTAGGCATGTTGCTGACATACAAGAAGAATGCAGACAGTTCTGAAGAGTTCAGGTTCTGAAAATACTCTTCTATGAAGTGGTGTTCTTGAAATTGGCAATGCAGTTTGCAGTGCTGAAATAAGAGAGCTGTTGGCAAAGCTGCAGAAGCAGGGGAGGCAAGCATTATCATTATTGCAACTTCAAACAAAATCTTTTGAACACATGGGGGATCAAAGAGTAAATTTAGTTCCAGAGGAAACTTACCTTAGATTCTCTCCCTTTCAGGATGTGTTCCTGATGAACCTACATGCTACCCTTTCGGTACATAAAATGATCCATTTAACCATTTAAACCCCATGGAAAAGCAGAAAAACTTCACATTGGAGCAAGTGTACTTAAATATAAGGACTTTATCACTATGTTGGCTACAGATACCCAGGATTTCCATCTCAAATTACAGAACTATCTAGACCAGCAGCAGCCAAGACGTGACATTCACTGACCAACACAAACAAAATTACAAATGGCTGCAAGACCCATCCTATCCTGCTTTTTCTCCCAGTTTAAAGGATTTGATAAAGATACACATTTCTTTGAGAGATACCTATAGTATAAACATGCCATAGAAATATAAATTCAGTGAACCAAGTTCATTTACTCTCAAATTCACTTGAAAGAGAAAGCTATGTTTTGAGGTGAACAAGCAGCTCAACTAATTTTCAATGTGTACAAAAACAGTCATACTCCTACTGTATCATCACCAAAACTTAAGAGTAACCTATTTAATATTAACTAACTCTAGTAGAGAGTGGTTTCACACTAGCTTAGATTCGTTAAAATCTGGAATGCTTGAAGTCCCACTCTCACTTTCACCTGGTGTTCCTACTTTTTCTCTTATGTCAGTACTTGCATTTGTACTGCGAAAACATTCAGTTAAACCCATTTCAGTTGGGACCATTTTAAAGTTTTCAGCAGGACCAGTTCTCTGGGTTTTTTTTCAGTCCACAGACACTTGATTGCTAGGATAGATACAGAGAAATGTCTGTGAATGTGCCCCAGTCTAGCATTGACATACACTGACATGGAACTGTATCCTCAACAAATGCACCACTGAAAAATTGAAGTTTCCCTAAATCTACTGGAAAACCAGCAGAGTTAAAAGAAAGCTGGTTTAGGACAGCAAACTTACATTCTCTTAGAGACTCAAAGAAAATCTGAAAATGAAAGTTTTCATACAGGAAAAAGGTCATAAGCATAACTAAGTGTCACGCTGTGAAAAAAGTAACAGAAAATATCTGTATAGGTTCAGCAGGCTTTTGCAAGGATTTCAACTTAGTAACCCATTACGTTCCTCAAAGTAATTATCAACAGGAAATCAACACCAAGCAGGGTTGTTTACCCTGGGGTTACGATTATTCATACACAGGTGCAACTCAAGCAAATATTTTTATTGTGAGACAATGCAGTTTTCATATAGTCACAAAACCAGAATTCACAACTATTACATGTGAAATCAACAGGGCTGATGTAAATTATAATCAATAATAAGAAATCAGACACTAATATAGTTGGAACAGACAGTTGGTGGTCAGTTGGTCTGATACTCCTGCTCAAAGCAGGGTCAGATTACAACAAGCTCAAAGCTTGTACAGTGAAATTTTTTTACCATCTTCAAAGATGACTTTCACAACCTTTCTGAACAGCTTGTTCTAGTGTTTGACTACCTTGCTGCTGAAAAAAAAATATTAATACCCCCAAAAACTTTCCCATTTTTTTTCATTTGTGTCTGTTGTCACTCATTCAAACACCCTGTACTTTCAAAAAAAAAAAATCCAGCTCCGTATTCTTTATAGCCTCCCATCAGATAGCTGAAAACAGATTTCTTCTCAGACTTCTCTAAATGTTAATACACGGTTCTCTCATCCCTCTGTACATCATGTACTCCACCCTTATTCATCTTTGGCAGTTCTTCACCACACAAATTCCAGCATGACAGTTGCTGATCTGTAACTAAGAAGCTCTGAACTGGAATAACACAATCAGACAAAATAACTGCCCTTTCAAATAAAATGTCTTTAAAAAGAAATGTATTTTAATGATACAAATGCAAAGTTAGATAACCATGAAAAATGCAGGCTGCACCTAGGAAGCAACTGAGTGTGTCCTGAAAAGCAGTAGTTACACCCCTTGCTAGACTACAGGAGAGAAACTCGTATTTTACTTAACACAGAGTCACAGACTAATTGCCGGAAATGCACGGTACCTTTCTGGATTCTACATACAAGAAGCCAAGTATTCAAAACCACTCTTTTTGCCTGGACTGTACATGGGATGGTTCTATTAGCCAGCAAGTAAGTACTGTCAATTTGACAATAAAATGCAGTAAATCCAGAGAAGAACCATTTTGGTGAGTAAGAGATGTTCCTGACTAGAAAATGTTTGAAGATTACAGGTCTGTCTCCCCTTTTCCACTACAATAAAGTATTTGTCTATCTCTGCAATGTGGCCTGACAATAAATAAAAGCAAGGACTAGAACCTGCTTTGTGCTGTCTGTTCTCTGCTCCTGCCCCTAGTCCTCTGTTACTTTCAGAAAGTTCAGGTCAAGTGGAAATTCTTCTCAACTTTTACATTACATGTAAAAGAAATATGTAGAATGTGGAAGCTTGTTAGATGTATATCCACAACTTCAAGGCTTTAATAATAAACAACAGGAGCTGCTACACAGATTCAAGTTACAAGTCCAGTAGGTGCTAAATGTACCTGCGGTTGCCTCCAGAAGGCTCTTGCCTATCTTGAAGAAAAAGCTTTTAATTACATCAGCAATAACTGAGAAATCAACTTTATTTTTTAAATAAACTCTTGCTACATAAAGCTTGCTTAGATTTATTCGGCTTCTAGACAAGTCACATATTACTCAAATATTTTTATCATGTCCCCATATCTCTAAATGAAAATGGAGAAGCATTCCAATTAATTTGGCTGATTTCAAAAGGCTTTGACTGAAAGCCCAGCAAAGAAACAGTATTTGAAACCTGACAGGAAAAAAAAAAAAAAAATCAAATTAAACAAGCTGCAGCTCAGTCAGACTAATGCATCTAAAATGTTTGATTGTTGACCTGTTTTTTTTTTTTCATATTAAGCTAATGCATTTTTCAATATGAGTCTCAAAAGAGTGGGGTACTTTAAGCTATGTAAATATCTGAAGCTAGGTTTCTAATGATAACACTGAATCCTCCATGTAGAGGTGTTTGGTTATTTTTAAATACACAGGAACAACAACAACAAAAATACAATCCATATGCAGATCCTCTTTAATGGCACCTTAAATTTGTCTGCTTCAAGGGCTGTAATCATACATGCAATTAAGATTGTTCTTTTGTTCTTAACATTTATTTTATATTGAATGCAGTCAAGTAACAGAATCCGCGTTTCAATGAAAGCCACCTATATGTATCTCTAAACCAGTATTTATTTATATTAGTTCAACAACTATAACAATATTGTATATATCCAAGTGCAAGAATTCTGTCAACACGATTTGACAGAATTCTGTCAGCTTAATGTTCACTCCCTATCGCTGCAGCAGCAGTACTAGAAATAAAAGTGACAAATATAAATCTACTAGCCTTCTCCACCTATGTTACTCAAAGTTGTCCTTCAGCTCAATCCACAGAGGATCGTTACAGCACTGAAAACTCCACCTTATAGAGCCCTTCAGGAACTGCTGCAGTAGCATGTCCTCACCCCTCTGCTAGGCCCCTAACAACAAAGAAAATGTCACTACTCAAAACTTCTGAACCCTTTCTCTTTTTTCATGCCCCTCTCTTTTCAGTGCTTTCTGCTCAAGGATCTTGTTCCTCTTTTCTATTAGGCTTGCCTGTAGGAAGTGTTTGTAACAGTTCCAGAGCGTCCAGAGGAGGGTCACAAAGATTATCAAGAGGGCTGAAGCACCTCTCCTGTAAGGACAGGCTGAAGGATTTGGGTCTGTTCAGCCTGAAGAAGAAAAGGTTCCAGGGAGACCTTATAGCAGCCTTACAGTACTTGAAGGGGGCCTGTAGGAAAGTTGGAGAGGGACCTTTTAAAAGGGCATGTGGTGATAGGACAAGGGGCAATGGTTTTAAACTACAGCAGGATGGATTTAGAATATATATAAAAGTTCTTCACTGTGAGAGTGGTGAGACACTGGAATGTGTTGCCATGGGAGGTTAGAAATGCCCCAACACTGGACGTGTTCAAGACCAGGCTGGATGGGGCTTTGAGCAACCTGGTCTACTGGGAGGTGTCCCTGCCCATGGCAGGGGGGATTGGAACTAGATAATCTTCAAGGTCTCTTCCAACTCAAGCCATTCTATGATTCTATGAACAGCGACACTAAGCTTCGACATACCTTGTCATCACAGCCTTGCCAAACCTCTTCCCCTTAACACTATCTACCTCAGCTTATTAGCAATTCTATTCTATAAGCAAACAAAACCAGTAAATGCCTCTGCCGTTGTTGTCCTTTGCACTCTGCTTTTATGCGTTTGTGAGTAACTGACATATTGGATGGGAAACTTCTAGCACATCACTAATATGTAAAGTACAGCTAGACAATCAAGGGCTTCACATGCCAGTGCCCAGATCCTGGCACATGGACAACGTGGCCATTTAAAGAAGGGCACTTTCTGCTAAGGACAAAACAGTTGAAATGCCACTGCCTCTTCCTTTTACAAATCCAAAGCTATATCATGCACAGTTTGACTATCTTCCTAAAGCTGCAGTTGCTCTCAAATCAGTTCTTCCTATATTGTCCCTGCTCAGCTGTTGAGGACCCCCTTTACTGGCCCTTCATTTCATGAGCTTTTGCAATGTGGTAGTATGACTCAGAAAAGTGACTAAATATTCCTCCCTTTACCACACAAATGCAAATATGTTGCCTACATATATGGCCTGCAAAGCCTCAAAATACTTGTCATGCTAAGCGTCCAGTCCAGAAGTACTATAATTATGCTGGCAGCTAAATCCCCCTCAACTTTTCCTCTGGTTTTATGTTCTTCTCTTTTACATATTATAATCCTGTCCCCATCCTCAAAAACACAAAAGTGGAAAAAAGGAGGGAAAAAAAAAAAAAAGGCACAAAAAAAGGCATGGAGGAACCCCACACCCTCTTATGTTCTTTCCACTTTAATGTATACCTCATCTCTATGCTGTATTTTGTAAAAGTTCCCCACTTTAAATTAATGTTCCTTTGTTTATTTGGGGCATTCTCCATTTCCCATTTCCTCCTTCCTTTCCTAGCAGTAGGACTCTTTAAAGGAACCCAATTTTGCCCCTTGAGAGGTTTGCTTTTTGGTTTTTTCCCTTCTCTGCAAAAGACAAAACCCCCTTCTCTCACTAACATTTCTTTTTCCTAATCATTCAAGAGCATACAAGTTGCTTTTGGAGTAGATAATCTGCAATGTTGTCTTGTGCAACGGCTGTCAAGTCAGTAACTAAAATCCATGAAAAGTATAAAATATTGATCAGGCTATTTATAGGAGGACTGAAACTTACAAGACAGGATTATCTGCAAATAGGCTGCACTCAGAGACTGACTTCTAATGAGGAAACAAGTTAACATAGAAATATATAAAGAAAATACATCTAGAAATAGGTTCTAGAAAATTTATTTCTATGATATCATTAAGGGTAGCGTTGTCAATTTTTAATTGCTCCTGCACTGAAAATTACTCATTTCTACTGAAACATGATCAAGTTTAGATTGCAGTGTTAACCTTCATTAGTTCCAGCATTATTTGTGAGCTAAAAGTCACTCTTTTTTTTCATCTTCTACTTTGTGTAAAAGAAACAATCAATTGCAAATGTCAAATGATGTGTTACTGTATTAAGTTTAGGTACCATGCATTTGTTCCAAATAAATAATCTAATAACACAGTAGTCTTGACAGTAAATATGTTGTTCTCCACTCAACCAGGATTTCCAGGTTACAAGGGCAAAACTGAAAAGACAAGACAAACTGACACTCCCAACACACAGTCTGTGTAATCCAGGTCTGACCTGACACTTCTTTCCTTACTTGTACACACCATTTAGCCCTAAGTATGGCTGTAATCATATAATGAGATTTGCTAAAGCCAGACTTTGTGTGAACTACTCGAACAGTAGCACTTTGATGTTCTACTTGCTAAACACAGATGGTACTTTTCAAGTGTTTTGAAACTAGAAGAAACAGTAGCATTAGAGAGAATACATTTGCAGTGCTCTAATCATGTTTTGAAAGAATGCGAAACTCTCATTATGATCTAGATTAACTCTCATGTTCCATAAAACAGAGGCATGTCATAAGTACAGTGATGTTATTTATGCAGTCATATACTCCACTGAAGATTCCCTCTCATAAAATCATTAGAGCTGTGTAACATTTCACTGTAAATGATGCATGCACAATTATGTAAAGTTATTTCAGTAACTTAAACAGTTTTAGTCTTACGTAGCAACTTGCTACCCTTCATTAGTACTGCAACCTGGTATTTTAATTATGCCTTCAAAAGGACCTCACCCATTACACTGATAAAAGAAAAGGAAATAAAAGTGTAGGAACAAACAAGAAAGAAGAGATCACAAATTATGATTGCAAAACTAATCCTGTACGCCATCAATGACAGTAAAACAGTGATGTGATAAAACAAAAAGGTTTTTTAAGCTGCTATTTTACTCCACCACACTGCCCAAATAAGAAAAGGATGACAATCTGAAATACATATTTCTGCTCATTACACTGTTAAGAAACTAACAAGCCAAGGGTGAAAAATAAGTAGGGAATGTGTAAGCATGTGTTAGATACAGCATTTGTTGTAGAAATAATTTCCACTTTATTTTAGAGATAATTTTCAATCTAATTATGAATTCTTTATTGCTCACATATAACTGGAGTGTCTTGCACTCAACTACAGTGAATCAAAAGTGAGCAAGACACACCAACACAGCATGAACAGCAGCCCCAAAAGCCTACCAGCGTCAACCTTTTTCTAGGTCAATTATCTACACTGAGGTTACAAAAGACAAGTTCCAAAGTCTCATCACAAGAAAAGACTTCTCCATTCTCAATACATCAGTACCATTGAAATTTGAAATTAGAGTACTTTCCAATAGCTGTAACCGCTGGGATAATTAAACATGTGAATTAACAATAAAGGTTAAAGAGACACAAACAAGGACTTGCACTGTATTTCCAGTACAGAACCACTCATCTACCCACACTTCCTTGCACATTTTTAAACAACAGTTATGGTGTGTCGTGTCCCCTCCTTCCCCATTCATAATTTTTACTTCCTTGCATTATCCCTGTATTTCAGGCTAAACATCAGTTCTTGTCCAGTATACCACCAAGTCACCTGCCAGTCTCTTTTCCTTCCAGACAAATACTGATTTTTCTCATTCCCCATGCTTCAAACTGAATTCTAATCATACCACCACATCCTTGCCCACTGTGAGAATACTCAGTTCCCTTAGCCTCAATCTGCTTCTCGCAAGCAATTTGTTTCTTCCACTAACAAATCAGAAGTAATATCCTCTTCAAAACCAGAAACAGTTCTCCTCCAATTGAAAAATCAATTTTCCAACATCCCAGATAATTTTGATATAGTTTAGCCCAGCTTGCAAATATAACTCCATTTAGCACATACTTTTGATCTTAATATTTTTTTACATAATGTGCTTTTGGTTATATTATTTTCTTCCCATTTTCCTATACAGAGGTGCTCCAAACTTGACTGGGGAGTTTGCTTCAGCAAATCCGAGAACAACAGATACAGAAAGACAAAAAGTTGTCTCGCTGATGAAAACTGAAAAAGAAAATACTTGGGTATCTCCACCAGGATGCCAAGGTGTCTCTGCGTGGAGCTGCTTTCCAGCAGGTCTACCCCTAACCTGTACTGGTACATAGCGGTGATCAGAAAGCAATCCTAAAATGTACTTGACTATAAGAACAAAAGCATGCCTAGTGGCTCTTCTATTAATAGGAATGAAGGAAGGAACGTAAGAAAGCAACAAAGCCACAACAGGAGAGGTGCGACTGAACCTGACATAAAAGTTCTGAAAAGGAAAGGAAAAGCAGAGTGATTTTAAGAACATAAAAAACAGAGAGGCATATGGAGGGACGAAGGGACCAAAGCTGTTTACATACTTGCTTCCTCCTTAAAGACATTTTATTTCCAGGATCCTACTGAGTTCCTGCATCTGCCTGTAAACTCACCTCCTGCTTCACTACTGCAAGGAAAGAAAGCAACACTATATTTAATGTTGGGGAAAAATAAGAAAATTCCTTTTTTTACAGCGCAGGAAACATAACCATTCAGAAGCAGTAAGGACATCCTATGCTCTCCCCACAGTGTCTTTGACTGAGGGTCTTTACAATTTTTTAAAGCTTGCTTTTTTTTTTCTGCTATGTGCTGTGTAAGCTTACCAAACCAGTCCACAAGCCCATTTAATTCTGTTGCTGCATATTATATGTTTTTGCCAGGAAGGCTTTTGTCTTATTCTTGTACCCCTTAGTTTCTTTCTTCTCCTTAATGTGTTATCAGGGACAATGATTTCCCTTCTTACCTCCCTGACAGCAAAATGCTGTCCATCAGTTTTGTTTGCTTTGCTTCTTTCTCTAAAGGTTCAGTGATTAACAGGAAATTATGTCAAGAAAGGTACTGCACCAAACAATAGGTTAGTATTCTACATTAATTGTAGCAGATTATAACAATTTAACTATTAGAAGAGAATTTATATTTGGTTTTGGACCAGAAATAAGCAAAGATAGTTCCAACTAATAACACCACAAAGGTAAGACACTCATGCTAACTGCTTCTTAATAGAAGTATTTCTCAGATAGAAGAAAGCAATTAAGACAGATACTTTGCTTAGCGATTTGAGATTTCTTAAAATTTCTTCTTTCCTGTTTTACTCTAAACCTAAGTAATCAAGCAAACAGCATAAAATTTTACCTCATCAGTCTGGTAAGAGACAGCAACATGAATTTTAGAAGTTAATACAAAACAAAAACAAGTGGAATCAGAAGGCAAGTGTTGTAACATTAGCTATATAATTAGTTCCTCAAAGTACAAGAGTAAACCTCACTAAGAAATAAAAGAATTTTATCAATAAATAATATCAATAGTACAAGATTTTATTAAACAAATATAGACATCATTAAATGATTCAAAAAATGGCATACTGATTACATCCACACATTTATGTTCCTCAAGAGAAGAAACTTACATTCTACAGTTAACTTCATTAGTAATCAAAAAGGTTACAGAGCAGATAATGTAAATTTTAAAACTAACTTGACATGTGAACTTCAACTCAAGAATCCACCTTGATAAAACAACCAGATTTCACCAGCCTAGCCTTATAACTAGCTCTAGAAGACATTTCAGCAAAACAGAATGCATTGGTCTCAACTGGTTAAAGTGTAATGAATTGACAAAAACAAAAGGACATAATTATTTCAGAAGTTTCATCTGATTTAACAACCCAGGAATCTCACAGAAGCAAAACAAAACACCCAAACAAACAAACAAAACCCACAACAACAAAAAATACCCACACCAAATATAAATGTGTCATGCACATATCAACTAGGTGTTAACTATTCAATCCAAAAGCAAGACAGATTGATTTATTCAACTCAGTTTAAAATAGCTTAAGTTACGACTGAAATTGAAGAGAACATTTAATATAAATCATTTTGCCTTTTTTTTAAAGCTGTTGTTCCATGCATTTAATCACTGAAGCAGTCTTCGTACTATTTTTTTTTTAATTGAAACAAGACACATTATGTTGCATTTTTGTGCAAGAAGCAATAGAACTTAGCATGTTCTATCTAGACTTATGAGTTTTAATTAACTACATTACACCAAAAATCATGATGGCTATGGTTTTCAAGACTGTAATTTTTAGCTTATTTCTGGCATGCTGCATTTAGAAAATTGAAACACAATAAAAACATATACAAAACTAAAGAGAAAATCTACAGTTGACATTACTAAATACAACACTTCAAATAAATGGTATATAACCAAATTTATTGAAACATTTTACATTTCAAACCATTAAAGAAGGAAAGTACTATAGTTACATGAACTGAACAGATTGTTTCTGGTCACAATGTCCTTAAGGGTTTAAAACCATTGTATCTCATCATTTTATGGTTATTTTTATATATAAACTAGGAGAGGAAAGTGCTCCTAGTCTGGCTGCTGAAAAGTCTGACTTCCTACTGTTCTGGCTTTTCTTCAAATTTTGCCCCAATATTCAGATATCACTTTTTATTACTTTATCTATTCAAATAAAGCCAAACCAAAAGGATACCATTTTTGCCTTTGAGCCAAAAGAGATGGTTATTTTCTGTGCTTTGGATACCAGTTAACAGATGAACCAGAACTATTGCCACATCCTGGATGTGAGGAGTAGAAGGAGAAGATCCGCTTTGAACTTCCCCCTTTATACTTGGGCACCCACAGCCTCTGTTTCCTGCCTGTCCACCCACTGGTACCTACAGGACAGGACGCTGCCAACATGCAGCTACCCAGTTCATACCCCAACTTCCCTTAAGGCTTTGTACAGAACCAAAAAAAGCCTTGAGAGAACAGGCACAGGAGCTGCCAGGTTTGGTCATGTTTCTAAGCTAAATCTCTGCACCAGACTTCACACAGTGTCAGCACACCACAGCCTCACCAGGCAGTTGATGCTCTGCAAGATGAGGCCCACTTTGTTTCTGTGGCCAGGACTGGATCGTTTGCTCTTGCAACACAAGAGAACAGAAGAGCCACTACTGCAAAACAATCCACAGGAAAGCTGAGAGGCAGCTGGGCTCAGGCAGGCAGCCAGGATCATTCTCTGTCACAACCCCAGCAGCAACCAGTCCCCACTGGCCTGATCTTTCACCACTGTAATATAAGGCTTAATGCTGCATTTCAGTTCATTACGTTACAGAGAAATCAAATGGTGTAAGAGCATATGAAAAGGAGAAGCCACTCAAGACCCAAGGCAGGCGGTATTGAAAGACACATCCCGCTCTCATGCATCTATCAATCAATTCCTGCCAACGCCAGCATGCCACTCAAATTGCATGGGGCGACAAGAAAAGGGGATTCACAGAGTACAAGCTGCAAGCTCAGAGCCCTGCTGCTTGGTTTGAGCCAGAGCAATGCTGGGGCCTGGGTCACTTTTTAAAAGCAACTAGTGGAAGGCAGAAACGGACCTGAAAACATGCTGTAATAGAGCAAAACTGCCTTCTTCCTCTGTCCTGCTTGGGGGCAGAAGTAGAACAACATCGAACTCTTGCTTTATTCACCTGGGTGAAAACCACTAGCACAAAGCCCCCAGCAGCTGTTACTCTGAACAGGAACTGGTGCAGAAGGGTCAAGTCTCACCCATATGCACATACTACATGACACACACACCCCCACTCATTTGTCAGGGTTGGTTTGCAGGATGGCACCACACACCCGGAGAAAGAGCACAGCACAGGTATCACCACAAGTAAGACACTTCAGAAGAAGAGAGACCAGTGGTATGGGACATTAGATATTTTTGCCAGGCACCCACACCACAGACTGATAAAGACAAAGTGGAGTGAGCTGTCATCATTTCTGTTTACAGAACCCGAAGAAACAGCTGCCACACCAGCATCCCTTCAGCTTTCTCACGCACTATCCAGTACCTTAGCTGGGCCCACACACAGCCTCTGGTGGCTTTAGTACCTGCTCAGTGCTCTCCTGCTCACTGGCAGAAAAGGGCAGCCTGCCTCCCCTCTTCTCCCTCACTGTACCTTTGTGCAGCTTCTAGAACCCTGTCTCGCCCTGGCACAGAATGAAGGAACAGCTCTGCAGCCCTCCCCTGGCCCTCAGCCTGCATCGTGCCCAGCTCCCTCGTGCTCGCCCAGCTAGCCAGCTGCTCCAGCCCCTGCCAAGCACCTCCCCTGCACCTGCGAGCGCACGGCTCGCACGCTGCTCGCTGCGCCCGCTTTGACCTTCCCTCTCACACAGGCGTGTTCAGCGGCACCCCAGAGCTCTTCCCCACCAGCCATGGCATGTGCAGAGACTGCTACCAGCAAGGAACCGAGAATGAGAAGCTTTGTTCCAAAGCAGCCCTCACAGGCTGCACAAGCATTTCATCCTAGAAGAAATCTCATTTTGATGAGAAAGTTTATTTAGAAAGGATCTTAAGCCAGACTGCAAGGCAGGCTGCATTCCTCGGGAGACATGAAACAAGAATATCTGGAGACTGACATTCCCTCTTTCCATGGACATCACCAGCAGTACCCACAACCACAACTCCTGGGCATCAAGGTGACTGAGGTTCTGAAAGCAGCCGTGTGAGCAGGCCCAGAGCTTCTCACACCGACCCCTGCAAGGGAAGAGCCTCTGATCAACCCTTCCTGGGAGGCTGAGCGGTGCACAAGGAGAGCATAAAGGCAGAGGCAGCAATGTCCACCTGAAGCTCTCACACGCAGAATGAACTCTTCTGGGTGCAGAAGTGCAGTGCAGTTAAATGGTTAGTTTGTTCCATAAAGAAGTTTTTACCAATCCCAGTAGGTAAGAACACTGGGCTGGATAAATCAGTGTAACTCCCCTGTGCTGACAGCCCACTCTAAAGCTTTCTTTATACATAACTAAGGCAGCTTGAATCCGCACCCTCCGCCATACGCTGGAATAACTTTCTTGCCAGGTCCAGCCCTACATCTGCAACATTCAATGACACTGGCAAGAGCAGCTCTTGGAATTAGTGCATGTAAAGGGCTCCCGATTCATTTACACCCTCAGATGCCACCTCCTCTACTTCAGAATGCTAATTTAGGTAATCCACAGGAGCGGCAGCTCAGAGATGCTGCCAAAGCCTCCAATGCTCAAATGGTGCTCAGTCTCTTAAATACCTAACCCAAGAAGCTTCCAAACCCAGTATCCATCCAAACTGCAGCATATAAAAAAAGAGGAGAAAGGTTCATCCTCAGAAGTCATCCTCCAGGCACGGCACAGCCAAAAGCCTGGGAAAGTGCCACAGAAGACACTTTGTGAAGCTACTAAACTGACATCTTCCACACCTGAAATACCCCAAGCACCAAGTGCACACCACCCACCCAGACCTCTCACCCGTGGGGTCACATGGAGCTTGGCTCTATATTGAACCCTTCAGGTAGGGAGAGAGTCCCCTTCTCCAGAGCACTGAGGGCAGCTCTCCCAGGCACACTGTACCACAGAGCAGCACAACCCCACAGACAGGATCAGTATCACAAGTGCCAAACTCTCTCCTCCCCCCTTCCTTCCAGCCTTTTTAGCTAAAAAAAAACAATCTCTAGCACCTTTTCTACACTCCCAGGCTCACCAATTCCCTCCCTTCTATGTGCTCCTTGAAGATTTTCTACTGCCCCAAACCCTATCACTTCCAGGACATGTTCTACCTCTTCCCAAGCACACAGGCTTATATATGGCCTTCTACATGGAATCATTTCCCCCACTCCTGCTTTTCAGCAGCTCTTACTCTCTCTGGTGTCTTGCACCTGCTTAACAAGAAAGACAAACACACATAGGTGGGCTCCCTCAACTCTCAGATTCCTGAAGGCACATCCCAAATTTCACTTTCTAGTCCCATTAAGAAAGAGGCTGAGTATCAGAGCTGGGCAACGGAAGCGTAGAAGTGCAAAGGATTCAATGAGACACTGGTGGTCAGTTTGGAATGCAGTCAGCAGCAGGGTTTGCCTCGTGGAGAACACGGTGGACAGGAGTCTTGGTGTAGGCGACTGTGAGCATTTGCAAAGGCCCTGGAATTATGAGGCTGGTCCATTCTCAGCTTCAGAAAAAAAGGAATGCTGACCAAATTACCATTTCCCAGCCCTTGCATGGTCCTCTTCAAGTGCAGTACAAAGCAAGCACAGCAGAGTTGGAAATCCTCTCCAACCAGGCCGGTGGACATTTCATTCCTGCTTCATGGAGTGCACCAAGGAAAATGTGGAGAAGCCCAAAGCAAGCAGTGGCCCAGCAAGGGGCCTGGAAGGCAGCACAGCCCTCTAACAGACATGAAACGCCATCAGCTACTGGTCACACACAGAGCGGCTGTAACCCCTACAGCAGCAGGAGTTTGGAACTGGGAGGCAGAGCAGGGAATCCGAGGAAGTATTTTGCATTATCAGGATTAAATTTAACTTTCAAATATAATCAATAAATGGACATAGGACCCTGAAGAACAGACAATAGCTTATTTTACAGGGACCTGCAGGTGTATTGAAGAGTTTTGCAAGGTAAGGTGCAGAAAGAAGTGGAACAGGCTGGATGTACTACAAATTCAAGAGAGACACTGGCATATCACGGGTCAGAAGAATGATCATGAGAAAACTGCTTGTGCTGCTGCCATTAGCCCTGCACAGCTGCTGCCACGGCAAGTCTGGGCAGCACACTGCTCTGCACACCTACTACCTATGCGGGTGACAAAAGAATAAACACGTGCCTTGCTGTGACTAACATTTTCTCTAGAAGTGGCTGCTTGGCTTCCCTTGCACTCATCCAACACGATGCCTGCAAGAGCACCTTTCCTCACAGGAATGTCTCTATCAGAACCAGGCAGACAGCACAAACAAACTCCTTCCATCCCAGCAATTGGTACCGCAGGATGCTCCAGCTGCTGGGTGCCAGCTCACTCACTTGGACACTGGAGCCTGCAGCCCCGTGACTGCTGACAGCACTGATCCAGCACAGCAGCTTCTCCACCATGCCAGTGAATGCTTCCAACTATGTCAGCACAGAACAGCCCCCCTCCCACCTTTGTTTTTCACCAGAAAAAGCAGCACCTTTCCTGTTTCCAAGGAGCACTGGGAGGCTCCCCATGGATTACATCCACATCTACATGCATAAACATAAGGTGCCTCTCCTTCCACTGCCTGTGCTGGAGCTCAATAACCATTTCCCCAGCAAAGGCCTTTGCAGGAGACACGAAGGATACAAATCTCCTGTGCAGGGACAGGCTCAAGTTTTGAGAGGATGCAGATGCTGGGAAGCTTTCCTTCACGTACCCGTGGAGATCCACAGGTCTCTTCCCACTGCCATGCAAGACAACGGCACGTACACTTCCCCTGGGATAAGCTTTGGCCAGCATAAACTGGCATTGCTCCCAGAACTCCACAGAGGCTAAGCTGATTTATTTCCCTCTCTCAATCTGGGATTTGGTGCTAGACTCCACACACACACACAGAAAAATACCCCCTGGGACCACTCATTCAGCCTTTGCATGTATATAATCAAATTTCAAGGAGTGTAACATGTAAGATGCTGTCATTGCTCATTATCTCCATTTCAAAAGGTAAAAGAGGGCTTGGTTGGGTTTTTTTCCTTCCTTCCTGTACAGGAAAAACCTTTTACAGTTCAGCAGCCTATTTCCTGGCAGTCACATGGCGACAGCTGATGAACAAACCTGAATGTTAAATAACTGTTACTTCACCTCACACCGAGCCTGAGACAGAGCCCTGGCTGAGACACTAGTTCAATAAACCCTTCCCTTCTGTATTCTCTAGAAGCATCCCCTCAGCTCTCTCTGTCCTCTTCTGCTGACACTGTCATGGTCTATGAGAACAGCTAACTCCCACAGACATGGTTTTGACAGACAGCTTTGCCTCTCATAGCAGAGCCCACCTCTTCCCCCCACACACCAAAAAAAAGAGAAGCAATTCAGCAGTTCCAACCCACCCTCGGATGACAGCTGCATAGGACAATATTCACACGCTGCAGAGACAACAGAGATGCTGTTGATTAACTATGAGTCACAAGCACAGACTGGGACCTTCGCATCAGTTCCAAACCCAGCTTTGCAGCGATCACGGGTTCACATCTCACCATTCACCCAGGCTGCTATGCTTCCAAAGTGGGCACACCAAATCCTGTACAGTTCACTGGAGTCAGATGGTTCAAGACCCTTAACAAAGATATATCCCTCACCCTGTACTAAAGATTTTAAATCTGAAATTGGCTGCACCTTCACATTATTCTTGACTGAAAAAAGGAGTCTTGTCATGTCACCTTCAGCCAGCTCTACACATCCAGGTGCAGCAACTTCAGGATTTATTCAGACTGTTAAGCATTATTGGAGCTCCAGGTCTAGAGTTTGTGAAAAGCAGTGGGATTTGAGATACACTTAAAGAAGAGGCTGCAAAGCTAGCACAAAAGGATTTTCTCAGTTGCTTGGTGAATAAAGTGCATTTCCTGGTGTGCTGGACTCCAGCAGCCCCAAGAGAAGACAGAGGCATGACAGAAGAACCCTCGGGACAAGAAGTGATTCATGATACAACACTGCACCAAGCACGGCCACGTAACTTGTAAACACGCAAGACTTTGCTCAATGCACCTTGATTGCTGCAGATTATTCTAGTGGAAAAACAGCAGCTCTGGTTCATGACAGTGAACAGAAGAACCTCAAAGCTGAAGAGAGCACTTCAGATACAGGACAATTCCACTGTTGTAGCCCTGGAGAATAAAACCAAAATCCCTACAACTTAATGGTAAAGTGCTCAACGAGAGCTAAGTGAGGTCACACCAGACTAAATACCTCCTAGCCTCTTATTCAGAAATAAGGCCTCTGCCTGGCTAAAATGGATGCCAAATGATGTACTCTCGAGTGCACCTTTGAAATCCACAGTGAGCTCTCAAGGCTGCAGATTGTTTGGTCAGGGCTTTCAGTTCAGTGTTAGCCCATAGAGAAGCCCTACTGCCATATACAAACGATGACAGTGTGGTCCTAGCTCAGGGAGAAGGCAGGATCAGCTCAGTGGCAAGCTGAACAGATGTGAGGGCCAGGAGGAGAAATCTGGAAAAGAAACCACTAAGCAGGATCTTACAATCTGAAGTCCAGGAAAAAATTTATTCTCTGTGATTGGGGTCTCAGAAGCAAAGAAAAACCCTAAAGCAAGAGGTTTTTCCAGTTCTCCCCAGGAAGTATTTCTCTTTGCACAGCAGTGTCACTGAATTCAGAGCCAAGGACCGAAGGCACCAACCTTATCTACACCCTGACAAACAAGCAAGGCTTCTGCAACACTCCCCTCTGCTTGTCATCCGTCAAGAGACCTTATTTACCATTTCAGATTGATGGATGGTTCAGGGTAGCAGTTGCCATAAGCTTCAAAGCCCAAGGCTATTACATCTACTCTCAGGCAGAAGCTATCTGCACAGAGACCACAGATCCTCAGGATCCTACACCAGCCTGTGCTGGGGTGACCCGCTCAAATAGCGCAGGCTGCAGCTGTACCTTCTGCCCCGGCCCCTTCTTCCCCATGATCTCACTCTAACCCCTGTACCTCAGCCTGGAATCTGTGCTGTCAGGAGAGTTTACAGCAGGGACAAAGTGCAGCGATATCATGCCCCAACCAAACACCCTGTTTACTTTTACTTTCAGAAGCCAGTTCTGTCGCCTTAGAGCAGTTCTACCCCAGGTATGTGCCAGCGGCACATGCAGAGTCAAAATAAAACTACATCAGAGAAGTCAAATTTCAGACAGAATGGGAACAACCAAGATCTAAGCCATAGCTGGCTCTACGCAGCACACTTTGCCCTCTTACAGGAGGGAGGTGAATGCCCCTAACTCAGTCCCCTTTATCATGCCTCCCTGCGTATCTCACAGGCAGGGGGAACCCTAATCCAGTCCTGATTTACCAAAAAGCTCTCTGCCAGGCTGGGCACCTCCCCAAGGGTAACGCCTGGCACGCCACAGATGCTCTGGACATATAAATAGACATGATAACAGACTTGCTCAGCACTATAATGGCACCTGAGGAAGGCAAACTACTTGGGCACTGCAGTCAGCCCGCCTCACGTTCGTGCCACACCACCCAGTTAGTGAACTAACTCGGCAGCTACGTCTTCAATGTAAGCAACAGCAAGTGAAGCAACCAAATCCCTGGCAACTATCAGCAGAAACAGCCCTGCAGGAGAAAGGATTAGATGAGGCCTTCTCCCTTGTCCATGATAGAATCTGGCACTTGCAGTCTTGGAGATCCCAGACTAGTGTTTGAATCGCTCAAAAAGCCTCCCATCACACTCCAGAAACAACAGTTACACTTCACCGGGCATTTTTGTAAGCAAAATTCTAAGGAGGGGGGAACTTCAAACCTAATTACACAGAAAAAAGGTAACTTTTCCTGCATGAAGGCTACATCTCAAAACCCTACCTGTCCCCACAGAATAGGGAGTGCCAGGGGAAGACACCTGTGATCAAGGCGTGAGGACTTAAAGCAGTAAACACCTCTGGTTTCACTTAGCTCTGTAGTTCTGAGACTAAACAGACACGTCTGATTCTCTCACACCACACTCACCTTTCAGGTTTAACAAATGCAGAAAAGTATCATTCTCAAATGAAAAGCTTCCAAGTACAACTCAAGCACCTGTTTGCTGCCTTTCCTCCCCCCCGTATGCAAAACAGCTGAACTTCCAAGCAGCAAAAAAGCAGGAGGCACCACACACCATTCTCTTCAGACACAGGCACACAACATCGTGTGCGTGCTTTGGAGATAAATTTTAACGTTTCTTCTGGAACTTGAAAACAAAGATAAACTGTAAGATCCAGCTTGCCAGAGGGCAAGAAAATTCCCCAGTGCTCTACACCCCCAGAAATAACCCTCTTCCAGAAATAAAGATGCTCAAACAGACAAAAAGTGACTTCCTAGAGACTTGGAGATACTGTTCAACTCTGACCCTGCACACCACACGTTGCCTGATGTCTCTCCATCCCCAGCCGCTTCACCTCCTGCTCACAGCCACCAAGAGCTGGTGCCCACACAGCCAGAGGTCGGCTCCTCTCCTCACCATCAGCCCCCGCCCGAGCTACACTCGAGGAAGCCAAACCCAAGAACTGAGTCACTCCCCCAGACCAACGTTACTGCGGTGGGGGGGTCAAACCAGGGTCCCTGTGCTGACCTCTTGCCATCGGGGCTGGGTGGTGCCCGCTCCCCTCTTGTGAGCAGCGTTCACCCCGCTGCCCCATGGGGGCCAAGTGCCCGTTTTGGACTCGCTTCTCCGCATTATGATGGTTCTGACACCCCCCCAGACCTCAGCTTGACACACGCAACCACCCGTGAGGGGGGGGCGGCCGTTGTCCGTATACTGAGGTAAAGGCCTTAAAAACAAAGAGCCTCACGCATTTAGGAAGAGCAGAAGGAAGGCGGAGCGCCATTTCCACAGACACACGCACATTCCGCTGCTGTTGTAATTAAAAACTTAACGAGAAGGAAGGGAAGGCTCGCAGGGTGACAGCCCGCCCCGCGCTTACCGAGGCAGGCGCCGCTG
>JANHFX010000954.1:0-49102 GCA_027560015.1 Chloroceryle amazona | reverse complement strand
GGGGGTGCCGGAGGACAGCCAGCTGAACATGAGCCAGCAGTGTGCCCAGGTGGCCAAGAAGGCCAACAGCAGCCTGGCCTGTATCAGAAACGGTGTGACCAGAAGGAGTAGGGAGCTGATTGTATCCCTGTACTTGGCACATTTTTCCATCTGTGAGGCCTTTCTGGAGCCTGACCAGACAATTTGGCAACTGTCACCCTCTTACTGTTATCTGTAAAATGAATGAATTACAACTGCTAAACCACCAGGAATTCCAAGTACCTATATGTATTCTGCTGTCCTTTTAATTTACTTATATGACTGCATCAAAGGAGTATAAAGGCATGTGTCTCATAGGAAAGAGAGAAGTTAAGAGACTGGCTGCTAGAAGAAAAGGCTTATTCTCCTATATCCCTTAGATTTCACTAGTGAACTGTTCGGGCTTTGTTTACCAGTAACAACTCATCAACAAAATATCTGAAACTACAGAATCTGTCTTGAATGGTACCTTAGAGGACTTTTCTGTAACTGTTACCAATTATTTCACAGTGCCAAAAAGTGTTCATGATCTATCAGGTACAGCCTTCTGTTGGTATACTTTGCACTTTTGCACAGGGCTCCCAAAGGAAATGGAGGAATCTACAGGAGAGAAATTATTTAATTCCTTTATTCCCTTGAAGTTATGTCATCCTTTATTGAGGTGTATCCTCTGTTGAGGTGCTCCTCAAGGTCAACCTCAAAAGTCATTTAACCAGTCACACAGATGGCAGCTCTTTATCGATCACGTGTTGTCTGCATTATTGTCACGAGCTTATTCCTGTCTATCAGCAGCCTTAAGTATGTATTGGAACACTTGATATTATTTTTCTCCTTTCTACCTTTTTCTTCATGCAACAAAAATATCATCTACCATCTTAAGGTCCTCTTATATTCAGTGCTTGATTTTAATTACAATGGTAATTTAATTAACTTCAAAATCCTGGTACCTTCTAAGCCTCTGTTGATTTCTGGGAAGGTGCTAAGTTAACACCAGCTAAATGCCAGACGTCCACCCAGCTGACCACCCACTCCCCTTCCTCAACTTGATTGGGGGGAGAAAATAAGATGAAAAAGCTTATAGGCTGAGGTAAAGACAGGGAGATTTCTCACCAGTTAACATCATGGCCAAAACAGACATGACTTGGGAAAATTAATTTAATTTATTTCCATTAAAATAGATTTGTGTTGTGAGAAACAAAGATAAAATTAAAACAATACCTTCCTCTCTCTACTCTGGCTCACACTGTTTCTTCTCAGCCTCAACTTCATTCCCAGCTCCTAAGACCTTAACTTCAAGTGTTGCAAGTGGAAAGGAGTGTTGTGGTTGGTCTGTAACATCTCCTTTCTACTGCTCCTTCCTCCTCGTGCTTTTCCCCTTCCCCTGCCTGGGTCATTTCCACAGGCTACAGTTCTTTCAGGAAACATCCATCTGCTCTTGCATGGATGTCTCCATGGGCTGCAGGAGAATATCTACTCCAGCACCACGGAGCAGATATTGACCTCGCTTCTGTTTCTCTTTTTTTTTAATTCATATCTGCTCTGCCTTTGTGGCATTTCCACAGACATGCCACCATCTTGGCTGCAGGAGTCAGCTCTGCCCTATGGTGGGTCTGTTGGAACCAGCTGGAACAGGCTGTATTTGGTACTGGGCAACCCTAGTCTCCTCACGCAGGCCATCTCTGGAGCCATCTCGCTGCTAAAACCTTGAGATCTACACCCTATACCAGGAGACAGTAATTTCATCCGAAGAAAGGTGCTGTTTTGCTGATACGCAAATATATGATTTGATGATGTGAAAATACAGGATTCTGTTTCTGTAGAGGTTATTTCCTTATTTTGAAGAATATTTTTAAGGGATGACGCTGTTTTGAACTTAATGCAAGTTGCTTTTATGAACTTGCAAGTTCAAATCCAGGTGTTCATTTCTCTTTGAATATATCAGCAAGGCTGCAAGATTGCTTTTTTGTCTTTGTAAGGACACTTATTTTCCCATAGTTGTCAGGATGACCTGCTGATAAGACCTTTAGTTTGTGGTTGATATTGCTACTTAATTAGTTCATAGATCCTAGATATTCCAATAGGAATAGGCAAGACATCTTCTTGACACCTTATCTTGATGTGTGGACTGATGTGGGGATTGTCCTGGGAGAAAATTTTAAGTGCCTGTGTGACACTTTCATTCTTTGACAGCCTCAATTCTCTTAGTAGACATTTGACTCTTCTTCTTATTCAGTGTGCAAAAATTCAGGGTAGTTACAGACATTCAGGCGAACTTATCTTCTGCTGAGAATGATCAGATCTTTTTATCCAATAGCTTTCCAGGTTCCCAAACTGACTGACTTACCTGGAAATGTGGCAGTGTGTATGCACACAACACCTTCTCAGCTACTTGTCAGGTACTTGAACTTTTTGATTATTGCTCCTAGCCCAGACTGGAAGCTGCTTTTTAAAATGTGATTTTAAAATGTTTTCTTGAAAGTGAACAGCATACAGTATTATGGTATGGAGAGCACATTCAAACATTCTGCTACACAGAATCTGTAGTCTTTAATGAAGCTATGTCTTTGTATTGATATGTTAGAAGCTGATGCAATTCATAATGTATATATCTTTGAGGATTATAGGTAGTTTTACCACCACATGTTATATAAACAACAAAAAGAAATAATTTCCTTTGTCTGGAAGCAATGGAGCTCAACAGATGGCATCATCTGTGAAGATGACATTTCAGTAATTCCCCTGTGTGAGACTTTGAGATCCTTTTTGGAAAATTTCAGCAGGTCTGGTTGATGATAAGTGAGAAGTAAGGCTTGAGCAGTTAGCAGATAACTTTCATGAGTCCTCAGAGGATGTATTTGGTATCAGTCCCTTACAGCAAAGCTTAAAGCTTAAAGCAACTATGATGAAGTGATTTAATGCAGCAGTGCTTGCATCCCAGGCATCTGTTGTCTAATCACTTTGAGTTCCTTCCAGACACTAACTGAACATTATACTGTTTCCAAGCAGCCTCCTGAAGCTTGGGAGGATAGTCTCTAATCTTTCATTGCATGAGTGTGCTCTAGCATCTTCTGTAAGTTTGATGGCAGAGTTTTGGACTGAAAATGTTCATGGCCACACTTTCCTCAAAAACAAACAAACAAATAAAAAATCAAAAGAGTTACACTCAGAACATTCATGTGCAGTCCGCAACTGCATTTGTATGGCTCCTCACTCTGGCTTACCTCTTTCAATCTCTTTTTCAAAGCAGGATTATATCTAAGAGTCTTGAATGGTGGCCGTTATGCTCTCCCTATAAACACGGAAGAACAGAGAAGAGCTAGTGTTTACCCGTCAGGAAAGAAGATGGGTTGACCATATATACCAGCAGATACCAGTTAGTTGCCTGTCATCTTTGTAGTTCTTGTGGTGATAAAGCCTGATGGTTTAAACCTAAACTGGAATTGTGTGACAATTACTTTCATATAGTTTAAGTAGGACCATTACAGCTTTAGGACAAACCAGACTGCAGCCCATTTGACAAGACAGAAATATATTTAACAGAATGTATGTACCAGTCAGGCAACTAATACAATAATTATCCAAATGATCCTACAGTTCAACATTAGTTGTCCACTCTTTCCTTATGTGTTCAAGAACTGTAGGTTTATCTCGTACAGACTGGTTCCTTTTGAAGTTGATGAGAATGCATAAATAATACCTTGTGTTTTTTCACATACTCCATGCAGCACAGAGCTAAAATCAATCCTTGATCTCCTCTAGCTACCAATTTATTCCTCTGTTAACTTGTTTTTGATAACAGTAACTGTCTAGGCACAAGCTGAAGCAATTTAACCACAAAACTCAAGCTACATTACAAAAACTATGTTATACAAACTTCTTATCATATTTTAACAGAGAAAAATAATATCCACCTGTTCCTATTCTGTGTGTGATTTTTTCTCAAAGTTTTTTGAACAGTAGAAAAATTTATGCCACAAACATGAAACTTTGGGTGCATACCTCCGTCCTATTAAAATGCAAATCCATTAAATTCTCTTCAGGAAAAAATAAGACAATTTGCTGCTGAATCCCACAAAATCCCATTGAAAATTACTTTTACTGATTAAACTTGTGTGCTTTGATGGCAGTTGAAGCAAATTGTTGCCATTTCTGATAAATGCAAACTTAATTACCAAAAACATGCATATGATTAGAAAGTATATTAGTTTATTTATTGTCCTATAGCCATATAATGCCACCTGAATTGATAATAAATTAAATAAATAAATAAATCTTTACTCTCATAGCTGTGTTTTTAAAGTATTCTGGAATAAAATTTTTTGGGTTTGAGTCTATTTCTCACCTCTGTCACTGTTGTTGCTGATGTAGTGTTTATATCACTTTGCATTTCTCTAACATATTTAGTGGCGGTTGTTTGTATTTCCATGCACTGACTCACAGTAAGCATTACACCAATAACATGTTGTGTCTGAGAAATTCTGGATTCATGTTGCTTTTCTGTACTAGGTCTGGCTGGGATGGAGCTAATTTTCTTCATAGTGGCCCATATGATTTTGTGTTTTATACTGTTAACCAAAGCAGTGTTCCTAACCTAGGGATGTTTGCCTGTTACTGAACAGTGCTTACACAGCATCAGGGCCTTCTCTGTTTCTTGCTTTTACCACTCACTCAGTTGGCTGGGGGTGGACAAGAGGCTGGGAGGAAACAAGAGGCTGGGAGGAAACAAGGATGGGACAGCTGATCCCCACCAATCAAAAGGACATCCCATACCATATAGCATCATGCTCAGCAGTATAACTGAGGGAAAGTTTTTCCAAAGTAGCCATTGCTCAGGGACTGGGAACAAGTCTGCTGGTGGTGAGTGATTACTTTTATATCACTTGGCTTGTTCCCTCTATTATTTATTTGGTTTTCTTCACTTACGTATTTATATCAACTCACCAGTTTGCTTTTTCTTTACGTAATGTCTTTATATCAACCCATCAGTTTGCTTGGTTTTGCCCTTCTCTCCACCATCTTCTTCGGGGGTGTAGTGAGCAAGCAACTGGAGGAGTCTTCCCTTCCAGCTGGGGTCAATCCACCACATTCCAGACACCTCACCGTCACCCCAGAGGGATCTCAGTGGCTAATTTCTGTCACATGCTCACAATGAATCACACACAGTATTCTCTCTTATACTTCTGTTAGATGTCAGCATTAATTTATATGTGTATGTGTAGTAGGCTTTTCAATGTGTGGTTACAAGTGTGTCCAGAGATGAGAACCCTGCCTATCTGGCAAGAAGTGTGGTTGTCTCATGGAATTCTAACAAAGGGCTGCTGCATAAATACTGTCACAGTTGATAGCCTCCTGATCTGACCCAAATTACAGGAAGGTACTTAGGTGTGGTATTCTGCATGGTCTTCCTTAACCAAAGGCCAGAAGTCTTCAAAATAAGAAATATTCCATGTTTGATTAGAATAGAAGCTAGAACATTTAATCTTTTTATAATAAAAGTTTAGTATGGTATCAGACAAAATAGGAGAAAAATAGTTAGATGCAATCCTTTCCCACCCACCATTATCTTGCAAGTAGTTTTTTAGTCCTTCATTGCCTTTCTGAAGTTCAATGAATTTGCAACTTTTTCAGTCCTATTTTCCTCTCCACTATCTCCTAGCCCAAGTTCTCTGTTGTGTTTTCCTAACAGTTGTTTCAGTGCTGTTAGGAGCACAGCTGAAGCAGTTTTCTCTGCTTAAAATCCAGCTTGGTGCTTCCCTCATATTCCTATTCCCTGCCATCTGGGTATCTGGGTTATTCTCTGGAACTCTTTTTTTTTTTTTTTTTTTTTACCAGTTCCCACTCTGTGGCTCCTTAGGGAAATACACATATTTTCCCTTTCTACAGGCCTAACTGTTATTCTTTAATGAAGATAGTAACAATTTAAAATGGAAGCAAGTATATTATGCAGCCTATTAAAGCAGCACACTGATACAAGACAATCTAAGAGAACCCTAGAAGTGTTTCTCCAGTGTCAGTAAGACAAAGGTTTTGATGACTGTTGCACTATTTGTATTTGGTCTCATTCCTCACTCTTCAGAGTAAGTAATTCTTTTTTCCAAAATGTGTTTAAATTTTGTGTAAGGTCCAGCTCAGTCTGAGTTTTGACAAGTTTTATTTCATCTCTATGCTTTCTAATTCCAACAGTTATCATTCTTCACTGTTTCTTTGTGTCTGTATGTTTGTGTGTGTTCTCCATTATTTCCAGTACGCTCTTCCAGATGGTGATTGCCAGACATTTCACACTTCCCATCTTTGATGTTTCCATTTCTTTAACTGATTCCTCTAATTTTGTGCTTTTTCCTTCAAAAAGATAAAAGCTTCATTGAATATGTAGTTTGGTTTGTCCAAGATCCATTTAAATTACGGTGATTCCTATTTTCCCCTTCTAAATTCCTGGTTTTCTCATTCTAGAGTTAATCTGAATGACTAGTGTTTAAACTAAAATACAAGATTTCATCATCTTATTCAGGTCGAGTCTGTATTTGACGAATAAAAAAAAAAACAAACACATGTTTTGCTGAGGAATAGAGACTCTATAAAAATAAAAAAAAAATATTTTTTTCCTGTTATGCATGCCAAGTTATTCTTAGAGATGTGAGATTTCCCCTAGAACCTACTTCTCTAACACTGTTTGCAATCTCTCTCTGCATTCATTCTCAGTACTGGGATCTTTCATCCTCATTGATCTTCTATGTACAAGTTTCTATTATTTCAGTAACAATAAATTGACTTTGTGTATCTTGACATTTCACTGAGGTATTTCATTTCTTTTCCCAACTTCAAGCAATGTAGCTGAGGCAGTTTTTATAGAAAACTATGGTAAATGTAGGCCATTCCCGATCTCTGGAAAATAAGACCTTCAGTGTTGTTTGCTTAATGGCTTCACTAAAATAAGTATCTGAATGAACCTATTGAGTATGCAGTGAGTAGCCGAGCCTGAAAAATAGTCAAATAACACATTTACCAAGCCAGCAGGAAGTGCACTCTGCTCTAAAGGTAGGAGCAGCTGTAATACAAAGGGTCAGTATTAAGAGAGGAACATGGTGATCACATTTTAAATTTGTGATTTTTTGTGTGTATCTTAAAAACAGGAAAGGAACAAAGGAACGGGCATCTGTTATACATGCAACCATTGGAAATACAACTCTTATCTTGTGCTTTTTCATCTAAATGAAATGAGATTTGAAAATGAAAAAACAAAGGAGGAAGAAATATTTAATAAAATGTAATTTGGGGGAACATTAGCGTAAAATCATAAATTTCCTATTTTATTAACAGTAATACTATGCTTTTTGAAGGCAAAATGGAGTAAAGATAAGTGTGTCAGAGACTCACTTTCTTCTGAGGTTTAAACCTTTTTACTTACCTAGCTTCTACCCACATTACTGTGCTGGTGGTTAACAGATTCTGATAAATATATATACAACTACTGAAAGCTGCTTTCGCTGTGTATAATAGAAAACAGGAAAAATAATCTTTGATTGAGTCACTGCCTCGTTATATATAGATTCTCCTTTAAGGTTACAGGGTGATGGTTTATAGGCTATTGTTCACAGAACAACCAGAACAGTATGGAAAAAGAGGGGAAAAAATGTATACCAAATGCATTTATAGAATTTATTTTATTAATTTTAAAAGGAGAAGTTAATATAAACCTGAAATGGTAGGAACATCCTGGCTTTTAAGATAAGCCTATGTTGTTTGTCATTTGTGAGCTCATGGGTACACAATACCTGAGAAACATGGCTATTGATTTTGCCTTTTAATCTGTTTGTGAAAATGGTGAAAACTGTTTGTCCATGATGCAAACCTGCTGTCTGTCTTCTGATAGTTTTCTTGCATACAGCAGAATACTATTAAATCCTTTAATGGGTTAGAGGAAAGGGATTTGAATAAATCAGATGCATTTAGTTAAGAGATGCCTAGTTAACAGCGTAAATTAAGGCTTGAATGCAAACCTCTGCATATGTGTGTGTGTGTGTACAGGTGTGTGTCCATATATCTATGTATTTCTTTATGAAAGATTATTCCTTTTTACTTCTGAAATTCTAATAGCTGAATTATCATGTGAAAATTCCTCAAGTAAGATGGCAAAAATTCCCTGTTGAAGAAAAGACTGAGATCATTAGGCATCCTTTGATTTTTAGAGTTTTTACAGGAAACAGTTCATAGAATTCTTGCAGAGAAGGACCTGGTGGACACCAAGTTGAAAGTGAGCCAGCAATGTGTTCTTGCAGCAAAGAAGGTTAATGGTGTCCTAGGCTGCATTAGGAGGAGTGCTGCCTGCATGTCAAGGGAGGGGATCCTTATCCCGGTAAGGCCACATGTGGAGTACTGCATCCAGTTCTGGACTACCCAACCCAAGAGTCATGACCATATTTGAGAGAGTCCAGCAAAAGGACACGACAATGAATATCAGACTGGAGCATCCGTCCTGTAGGGAAGGGTTGAGAGACCGGAGACTGTTCAGCCTGGAAAAGAGAAGGTTCAGGGAGGAATGTATCCATGTCTGTAAGAGAGACGGCATCTTTTCAGTGGTGCCCAGTGTCACAACCAGAGGCAATGGACACAAGCTGTACACAGGAGGTGTCATCTGAATATTAGGAAAAACTTTTTCACTGTGAGGGTGACTGAGAACTGGCACAGGTTGCCCAGATTAGTTGTGAATACTCCATCCATGGAGATATTGAAAAGAAAACATCTGGACATGTCCCTGAATAACCAGCTCTAAGTGATGCTGCTTCATCAGGGAGGTTGGACAAGATGACCTTCAGAGGTCCCTTCAAACCTCAACCATGTTGTGATTCTGTGAAATACCATAGCCAACATGATCTGTTATTGTTCTGTTTCCTAACATCCTGTATTCATTGCTACTGGAGATATAGAATAGAGATTCAGTGCCTGGTGAAGATGGCTCTTTACTCTTATCTAGGTTTTCTCTTAATGACACATGTAATCTCTGTGAAGACTGAATAGAAAGCTAAATGCTGTTAGCTTGGTAAGATATATATTGCATTAACGCCTTTTTTAATGTCATTCTAAAGCCTTTTAATAGCCTTAAAAATGTTGTGACAGTCAGAAAGTTTTTTTAACCGGAACGAATGTGCTAAATAAAGAATGCAAATATATTTGAATCTCAAGAAAGGGAGAGTGGCTGACCCTGTGATGTTTGCCCTCAGCAGCCTGAGGTACATTGAGAGTAAAAATAAAAGATGTAAGATTTCATCTTGAAAAGAATAGAGCAGGTCAACATTGAAGCTTAAAGCAACACTACAGAGGGAAAGGAGGGAACTCAGTTCCAGGATCTGAGTGATGGAAGCAAGTAAGGAAGCAGTTTAGAATATACCATGCATGTTTAATTATTTTAATACTTGTTTCAATTTTTTTGAAAAAGCTTACTTCATATTTCCAGTTTTTAGAATATTGTTTGATTTCTCCTCTAGATCATCTAGTGCATAATGTAGGTTCACGTGAACCTGACCTTTGTTGTCTGTTCTGGCTTTCCTGGGGACTATCAATTCCAAATAATATTTGTAAATGTTTTATACAAGGGCACTAAGAGCATGAAACTCATGGCAAGTACAAGAATCTCAGGACTATGTGTTTCTTTTGACAAGTATATGAATAGCATATGAGTCAAGGTGAAGTGAGATAGAATTGAGAGCTTGAGCAAAAGGAAATGTTCTACATAAACCTCTATCTGCCTCTGGCAATGAGTAGGCAGTACAGAGATAGGTCACAGCTCTGGGGAAACATATATTGTCATAAGTCTCTCAGGATGGTGACTCTCAAACTGGAAATACAAGCTAAACTAAATAATTAGGTAACTAAATCCAACTGCTTACCTCACTCCTTTACTAAAGGTTTTTGTTTCCTCAGGAGAGATGACAAAACAGGTCATGGGTCTACTTCTCAGTTGTGCCAGGTTAAACTGCCATTCATCTCAATTTATGCTAATATGATTAATTATGTATCTATTTTCCTATTGTGTTATGTTTGTCATAGGGGTGGTAGCACCTAGCTAAAAGACAGTGCAGACAACAGTGGATAGTAACCTGATAGTTGTTTCATCAAATTTTGGTAAAGGTTTTAAGTTTTTACTCATTGGTAGAGTTTATTGGTTTTGGAACACAAAAAATTGTCTTGTCTTACTAGAGTAAGAGAATTAAATGCATTTTGGAAGTGATAGGTTCATTACCTTCTTCACACATCATGGTTCATGTTTTCTGTGATCTCTCTACTGTAGATAGATACTTCTGATCACATAAATATATGTGACTAACATCTTGGTGACCTTGAAATGCCCATGTGCTCCTAAATACCTTGTTATGTGTCAGGCAGCTCTCCTTGTTACCATGGTCCTAACACCGAAAAACAGCATAACACTAGCTCTCACTTGGACCTGATAACTTATGTATGCCACACTGTTAGACTTAAGATTATCTGAAGGATTTTGGGGAAGTGAAAATATTCACAGAAAGGTATAGCATTACAGCTTAATGTATCCCTTATATTTTGCACAAGAATTGCTGTGTTAACTTGAAATCTCTCTTGCCTTAAAAGAGATATAGATCAAAAAATACATGATATGTATTTACAATATACAAACCCACACAATCTAGTTGCAGATGTGTATAAAAGATGTACAGATGTGATATTGTTTGAAAAAATGAACCCAAACAAAATGAACCCCTTCTGAATACCATATACCTCAGGTTACATTCAATAAAGAAAAGCCTATTTTGTTGAAGCAGTTTAGCTTTTATATATATTTTTCCTTCTGAAGACCTACAGATGTTCCAGATAAATATATTCTCAAATATGTATTTCCTTATGCCTCCGATAGCCTGACTATCATAGGAGAATTAATTCCTTTAATATGCAGATACCTTTATTTTAGGTAAGATGTTATCTCTTCTAGTTCAGACAAATGTGCAAACACTTTCTTCAGTGCCTTGCTTTTTTTGTAAATCAACATTTATGATTCAAAAAGAAGTGTTTAACACTGAATCTTATTTTAGGTATTATAGATTATCTTGCGCTCAAACTGACCCATAAGGATCCATCGGTACATAAACACATGTACTCGATATAAACATCTCTTGGCTGAAATGTTGCTGTTGGTTATTGACTGGACAAGAACCAGAGCTGCAGAAGTTGACTGCCTTTGACTGAAAACTAGTTCATGGTGATGCACTCCATATACCTTTCCTCTAATGTGCTGTAATACTCTACTATATTAGCATAGCACAGTGTTCACTATGTCTAACTTCATGAACACTCCAAAAAGATCAAGTTTAGGAAGATGAGTTATTTCCACAGTTAGAGTCTATACTAGATACGAAGCATGTCTGTTTTCCAGATTTCACTCTACATGTTCTAGTCATCTCAGGCCAAAATATTTTCCAGCTTGTCCATGGGCAAGATATTATACCACATTAACAAGAGAGAATAAAAAAATATAAATTACAGTAGTTGAAATTATTGAGAATTGCAATAGCAAACATAGTAAGTAAATCATGCATTATGCTTATAAGTGTAAACAAAAAGGCCAAACATTGCTAGCCATAAAACTTTGAGTGGTCCTTCCTTACTTTAGAGTCTTCACGTCACTTCTGAAATGAAATATTGAATTTTTTTAATTGCAAGGCAAGAGCAAGTTTAAAATATAAGAAACTTGACCAAGGATGAGCATTCATAAAATTTGTGTGGGAAATTCTGAGTACCCTTGAATCTTTCAGATGTATTGTTTTTAATTAATCTTTTGTGTCTTAATGAACCATTCTCAAACAGGGTAAGCTGGCAGAATTGTTGGAAATTGACAGTGAAACACTTAGGCTCAAGTTCTACACTGCCAGTCAATTTAGATGAGAAAATGACACAAGAGAAATATGAATGTCTGTTCTATGGTGAGCTGACTCCATCAAAGTCTGGGACCAGACAGATGACCAGTCTGGTTCCTGCTGTAAAGCACAGCAATCCAGGGCATGTTTTACCAGTACTAGTTCACTCACATATCCAATGCAAGAGGATAGTCTCAGTTTCTTGCCCTATAGCACAGGACACTGGAAGAACCCCTGACCTGCTGATTTCCCATACCAGGAAAACTAGCAAGCAAACAAAATTAACAAGCCCTAGACCCTCCTGATCCCTCAGTTTTATACCAAATATGATGTATATGGGATGAAATACCTCATTGGTCAGTTTAGGGTCACCTGCCCTGTCCTTTCCTCCCTGCAGGTGCAGCCTTTCACTTTTCCTTCACCCCCCAGTGTGGTACACAAGATCCAGCAGTGGCCTGGGTCTGCACACCAGTCCTTGGTAGTAACTGACCATGGGGTGTTATCACTGCCAGCAGCAGACACTGTCTGTGAAAACAGGCTGCTAACTTCAGACAGTGCAGTTAATTAGAAGAGCTGATCTGAAAAGTAAAATCCCTGAACAAAATTAGTTCTGTTTTCACTCAAACCATGACAAAGCAGCTATCTTGAAAAAAAAAAATCTTGATTTAACTTACTTCTTAGCCTCTTTTTAGTTATGTTAGTATAACTAAATTAATTTTTTTTTTTTTTGGATGTTTGGCTCAGAAGCACAATTTCAGAGTAAAATTATCTTTTATATTAACATATCAATTAAATGAAACTCTGATGTTGTGCATAGGTTTATACAGTGTTTCCTGTCATGATCAATATGGGTGAGGGGAGCTTTGTTGTGCTTCATTCACTTTATTCTTTATAAGGTGGAATGTAGGCAATTTTACAGTATATCTTCCCATTTTTCCTTCCCAATTCTGTACTAGTACAAGCTCAGAAGCTAAAACAGTATTCCTTCTTCCATATCATACCATAATGGAATCATTCAGGTTGGAAAAGACCCTCCCTACTTCTGCTGCTCACACTATTTCTAATACAGGCCAGGATGCCATTGGCTTTCTTGTCCAGCTGGGCACACTGATGGCTCATATTCAACCTCTTGTCAATTAGAACGCGTAGGTCCTTTTCTAACAGACAGCTTTCCAACCACAGCTTTACAGTGTTTATGTACTTCCCCAAGCCTGTAGCATTGCTTGGGGTTGTTGTTGCCCAAGTGCAAGGCCAGCACTTGGCCTTGTTGAAGATTATACCATTAACATTGGCCCATCAATCCAATCTATCCAAGTCTCTCTGAAGAACCTCCGCATCCTCATGCAGATAAACACGCCTGCCTAACCCAGTGTCATCTGTGAAGTTACTCTATGTCCTTAACAAGATCATCAATAAAAATGTTAAACAGAAATGGTCCCAACACCAAACCCTGAGGAACACCACTTGTGACCAGCCCCCAGCTGGATTTAACTCCATTGACTCCATTGACTCTTTCAATCCGTCTGTCCAGCAGATCGTATGCTCATCCAGGCCATAAGCAGACAGTTTCTCCATGAGAATTCTATGGGAAACAGTGTCAAATGTTTTTTGAAAGTCTAGGTAGACAATATCCACATCCTTTTCCTCATCCAATAGTTGGGTCATCTTGTTATAGAAGGACGTCAGGTTCATCAGGCAGGACCCATGCTGACTGGGCCTGACCTGCTGCTTGTCCTCTATATGGCTTGTAATGGCATTCAAGATGGTCTGTTCCATGACCTTCCCTGGTACCAAGGTCAGACTGACAGGTCTATAGTTTCTCGGATCCTCCTTTTTGCCTTTCTTGTAGATGGGTGTTACATTTACTACCCTCCAGTCCATGGGGACCTCCACAGTTAGCCACTTAGACTTCAGGCAAATAATAGAAAGTGGCTTGGTGAGCATGTCTGCCAATTCTTTCAGCACCCTTGGGTGTAACCTGTCCAGTCCCATAGACTTGTGTGCATCCCAGTGGTGTAGCAGGTCACTGGTCTCTTCCTCTTTAAATGCGATGACCTCATTCTGTTTCCCTTCCCTGTTTCCTAGCTCATGAGGCTGGGTGTCCAGGGAACCACTAGTTCCACTGCTAAAGACTTGAGTAGTAGACGTTGAGCACCTCAGCCTTTTCCTCATCCTTTGTTATTATGTTTCCCTCTACATTCAATCAAGGAATGAAATAGGGACTGACTAGGAAAAGTATTTTAAAAAGGAAATATTAAAGAGTGCAGTAAATATTAAAAAGCGAAGTAAAAAATAGCATGGATATATCAACGCCACCCCCCCCCACATACCATTGTCTACTTCATCCACACTTCTCAAAGCAAGATGCATTTCTCTTTTACAGAAATAAACCAGATTAAACTGGT
This sequence comes from Chloroceryle amazona, assembly GCA_027560015.1. NCBI lineage: Eukaryota > Metazoa > Chordata > Aves > Coraciiformes > Cerylidae > Chloroceryle > Chloroceryle amazona. Next base: position 34,797 of record JANHFX010000954.1, on the reverse strand, counting down.
TCATTTTGCTTGAACTACCAGAGTTAAAATGTGCAAGGCTTATATTTTATTAGTTGATATTTAAAAAGTTTAAATCAGCAAGAACAAAAGTGTTAACATTTTTTGGTCAAGATGATATCTGAGTGACTAATGTTGATTTTTAATAAATCCTTAAAAAGTTATTGAAGAGACTGGGGAAAGTAAATATCCTATCTATATCATGTTGCTTTGAATGCGGGTGAGTTTCAGTGCTCACTAAATACAAAGGCAAAATAAGGACCTGTTGGATTAAGCATGTTCTCTTTGTCTTTGGTGTCAATTTGGTAGTCTATATAGATATATTCTGTGCTGTATTTAATTTAATATCTAACCTAAGAACATGATTTGTAAAATGACATTTCTTAAAGAACAAATTCTTTAGGGGAAATGATCACTACCCATGAAATTAAGATTTATTTTTTTCTAAGCAAATTATTTTTGATTTTCTTATTTTTTCTTTTCAGTGTGCTTGATATTTAAGTTCAGTTGCAGTAGGTTTTGAGCAGGTTGAAACAGACAGATTTGCTGCAACAGAATAAAATACAGAGTTGAGAGCAGAACTTGTTTGATTTCAGCAAAAATTATGACCTTTTCATATGATTCTAATCACTAGCAAGAATGAGAACCAGAGTAGAGAAACTGTTATCTCATGGTTGATTTAGTCTTGAAGTTATGAATTAATTTCCAAATTGTTCATCATGTTGTTAGCAAATAAAAAAATAAAAAAAATATATGCTATTAGAGTATTCAAAATGTGCATCTGGGCCATTTAATTTATGCTTAAAATATTGCAGATGGAAAAATTTCACAATCTGTCTACAAAATCAGACATATTTCACAGGAATAATGAAGATGTGAAAGATTATTGAATAGTGTATCCTGGTACAGTGTAATATCTATAGTGAGAATTTTTAACATATATAAATTTTGTCTTGAGTGGAAACAAATAAGGAAAGATTGTGCTATGCTTTGTTTTCTTTTCAGCTTTGTTTTTTTTTAATAAATGCTCTGATCATGAGCCAAAGCCTCATTTTATTATTTATGAATCTGTAGTGAAATGACAGCATGAAAGCTCATTTCACTAGGAACTCAATTCTAGGTTAATTCTGCCTAACAGCAGCTCTAATTTAGACTAGTCAGTAAGGGATGTTAATAAATGGTTTGGCATATATGTGTGAACTTTTCCTACCAGGTAAGTATCTGTACTCATTTTTGTCAAGTATAAAGGGCATTTAAAGAGCACAGTTACTATATGTCAAACATATCTGTGTAGTTTCTGAATAGTGAATTTTATTCAATTAAATTTCTGCTGTTGCTATGACCCTGACATTTTCAGGCAATTTAAGTATTACAATTTGCCAGCATATGAATGTATTTTTGTAAATGGAAGGAAACCCAATATGTGAAATCTACATTTTAACATTCTGCTATTCACAAACTAATATCTGTTCTCAAAAATAACAGAATAAAAACTGCATATTTTTGATTATTTGTATCGATAGCTCATATTCCTAAATAGCTTTAGGAATATATTAGTTATTTTAATAGATAGCACAGTAGTCCAAAGGCAAGTAACTAACTGAAGTGTTCATGATGTAGTTATAATTACAAAACAAATAATTATTTCAATATTACTTAGAGGAACGAATAACATTCAAAATACATACATATCAATGTAAGAGAAATTATTAGGAGCCTAATCAGTATGTTTGTTTTGGGGAAAAGAAAACCACAGTGCTAAAATATTTACTCTTCTTGTGGGAGTATGCAGATAAATATTTATCCCTAAACCAAGAGATTAATTTTCTGTTCGGTGTGCAAAATAGATCATAGGTTGTCATAGTGAATTTTCCCTATATGAACCTGACATTCTGAGCCTTGAATGAACTTAACTAGGCACAGTAGCTGTTGTAAATATTAAAACTATATTGTATCTGACCTTTGCATTTTGGTTCAATTTGTTTTCTTTGTTTGCTTGTTTGTTTTTACAATCCCCCAAATTAGGACTTTTGTTGAAATATATGTGATATGACTGGAATGATCATAATTAAGTTTTAGTGAAAGTTCATAAGAAAAGAGATAAGGAAGATTTAGAAAATTATTTTCCAATTAATTTGACCAATTGAACTATACCATCCACAATATACTATGTCAGAGTTCCACAGTTTAATTTTTAATTGTATAAAAAGTACACCCTTTACGCCGCTTTCATATTTGCACTAATTTATGTAACTTCATGTCCTTTTAATGTGATACTCTGTTCTAACTCTTGTTGATAGTCAGTTTCCCTGATTCCTAGTCCATATAGTCACTCCCTGTTCAGAAACTCTCAGTGTATCATCCTTACATACCTTATTACTTCTGCATATTATGAAATTCGGTGAATACAACAAAGAGCACAGACCCTAATAGAGATTGCTGAGGGAATTTCTACGGCTCTCCATAATGAGAAACCTCACAATTTATGCCCAGTTTTTCTATTTCTGTTTTAACCATTACCTTCATTTAGTAAAGGGCTTTGTTATCATGCCAGGGTGACTGAATTATTTTAGAATATTTTATCATACAAACTTGTTTAAAGCCTTTTGGAAATCAAAGGCTATATGCCAAGGCATCCTTTCGCCCATATTTAGTGTTGCTTCTGTGAGTTACAATTTTGTTTTTGACAAAACATCTTAACTATTCCACAGTACATTATGTTCATCTATGTATCTGTCAATTCTATTCTTTAATGTAGTTCTTAATGGTTTGTCTGGAACGAAACTGGGACTTTGCATTCCTTACTTTTGTTCCCCTTTCCCAAATCATAAAAAGCAAAAACAACCAAACGAAAACACAAAAAAACCCCAAACCTAACCCAAACAAAACCCCCAAAATTTACATCTACCATTCCCATGATTTGGATGCCATTTTAAGTGATGACCACAATAATTTTCTTTAGGACTTCTGGGAAAGCACTATTTGGTCTTCCGATTTTTTGCTACTCCTCATTTTCTGAATTTCTTTTAAAGCATTTTCCGGTAATAATTCAACTTGAGACAGATCTCTGATGTATCCCTACTAAAAATAGGTTCTGGCATGGGAGACTCCCAGAGCTCCTCTACGTTAAATTTTGGTTTCATATGTTCATTTACATTTCCTGCTAGAGATTTATCCCTTTGAATACCCCTTTTACACTTTGATGGTCTATTGGCCCTACAGCCTTTCTGGCAGGCTTACTGTTCCTGTTGGATTTTAAAAAGCACTTAATTTTCACCATTATGCTTTTAGCAAATTGTTCTTCAAGATCTTGTTATTTTTCTTTACCTGGCCTGCTTTATTTGTCTTTTACTGACAACATTTATATAACTTCATATTTTCCTTCATTGGACATGATCTTAACTTTTCAAGGATGACTTTTTAGCCATTATATACATTTTTATCTTGCTATTTAAACATTCTGAGTTTTTTTGTGGGGGTCTATAGTCTTTCTTCTTCTAGTAGTTTATTTACATTTTGTGTGAACCTCTGGTAGCTTGTGTCTTGTCATTTGGGATGTTCTTTTGACTTTCCTTTTTTAAAGTTCCTTTGTTTTTATGTGTTGCTCCTGCATGAAATGATGAGTGCAGTGACTTTTTTTTCTTGTTTCTGCAAGTATCTAAATCTGACTTCATAGTCAGTGTTGGGAACTATTCCTCTGCAGTGTTAGGGACCAAGACAAGACTTGCTTCTTCTCCTATGGGCTTATGATCAGTATTCATTTACTATCTTTTGTTCCCAACTAGTCTCCCAAGGCTCCACTTGAATATGTCAATGATTTTCATCTTTATGGACAGTCCTAGAACTACATTTTTCTTACTTTGGAATGAAAATTTACTATATATACTATAGTCTTGCCTCTTATGTGTCCTTAAGGACAGGTACACATGATCTGGTGTGAACAGGAACTTATCCCAGTTCAGTGGTCTAGTCCATAAAGACTCAGTTACAACGTGGACTGTTTACTTATTTTAACACCTCTCAAAGTGTTGTGTCAGTGTTAGATGTTTAGATATGCATAACAATTTATTATTATTTATTGGGTTTTTTAGTACCCCCATAGTCATTTCCATTTTAAGTAGATACATAGGCATCTTAGAAACATAATTAATGGTACTAGATACCTTTTGAGTAGGGAAGCAGTAAACTTAAAATCAGACTTGTCAAAGCTTCTTTATTTACCATTCCCCATGACCTGTGTTCATCTATAAAAACTAAATACCTTATTAAAGTCAGAGAAGTTCGCTTTTTGATGGTGTCTCACTATACCTGTGGTGCTGTCTGGATGTTCAAAAGTTTAAGTCAGTACTGCTTGTCTTGCTGTAATTTCTTTTCACATTAGAATTTCTAATAGATTTTCATTAGAGAGAAAATGGATACCACCAGAGTTCTCCAGGAGCTAGGTTAAATTATGTTACAAATCATCTGTAGAAACATAATTATTTTTAAAATTGATCACAATAACAAGCAAAAGAACTGTGTCCTTTTTCTCCCTTGTAGATACCCGGACCTGTCTACAATTTCACAGGCTGTATGCAAGTCATAGAAATCAATAATGTGGGACCTTTCAACTTCTCTGACGCTATGGGAAGAAATAATGTTGACAATTGCAGGTAAACTACCCTCTGTGCCCTTGAAAGAATTGGAATAAATTGGAAGAAACTCTTTGGGTTGATGTTGTTTTCTTCCTTAAATAGCGTGACCATTTTAGATAATTTTAACAATGGTTGCAGAAAAAAAAAAGTATATAAAGATCTACTGTGGTTTCCTTTATGCTTCTGAAGCATTTTCTTTATGGAAGATGTTTTTTGCAGAGTGGTTCAATTAAGTTTGACAGCTTATTTAGAGTGGGCTTTCATGCACTGAATGCTGAAACATAGTGTATTAAGAAAGATTATCTGCAACAAAATATGGGAGCAGGAAATGGGATGTTGTGTTTCTACTCATATGTTGTGTTTCTACTCATAATTTTGGGATTTACATTACCGTCTTAATAAATACTGATGACTTGCTGCTAGATTTACTTTATATGAGATTGTGAAAAATTCTGGAAAGCATTGTTTCTGAATACATAAAAAAAACCTACTTGATTTTATTTTTGCCTATTCATATTGCTTTTGGTCATGCTTTGAAATAAAACACTATACACAATTCTATTGTGGCATATAAAAGGTTTGATCATGGAAAAGTGGAAAATGAAAGTAGAGGTGAATTGCATTTGTGGATCATGAAGTATTTCATAACAGAGTATAATTTTAGTCATACATCCTATATCCCTGGAGTATTGTGTATAAGACTTTTTACATATTTTTTTTTCCCTCCATTTTACAGAATTGTTAAGGTAATGCTCTTGTGCTTTTTTAAATGTTGTATTAGAAAGCTAGTGGTAACTTACTAGATCATTACTTAAAGCTCCATGAGATCTGGAATCTGCACTCACTTCTACCACTTAGCCCTTAATGAACTTACAAACATCACACTCTAAGTTATGAAAGGAGTGTAAACACCAAATCCATTATCTTATCAATCACCTGCCTCAAATTTTAGGCATCTAAGCTTTTGCCAGTAAAACCTACTCTGACCATAAAGTTCAGCTTGTTACACCTGCACAGACCTGTGACCACTTTTATTTACAGCAGCACATTGTCATCTCCTTGTCCAAACCTGATGAAGAAATAAATCTTTACACCCTTTGAGTATCCCAAGTTATTTTGTTTGGAAGATGTTCTCTAAATGTAGTTAAGAAACAGTGTAAATCCCGCACAAAATACAGAACTTTGTCCTCTGTTGTGACAAAGCCCAGCTAAGAAAGAAGTAATGGCTCCGCTCTTGATTTTCTACAGAGTTTTCTTCCTAGCCAGAACTGTGATCTCCTCCAAAAAGGAGACACATGCTCTCTTGTCTGGAACTACACCTCTGTGCAGAACAGAAATTCATGCAGATGGAAGCAAGGAAGCTACTCCATGTATTTAATTCATATATTAATTTAGGGGGGAAATATACTGACTTCAAGAAATATTTATATATTAGAAATAAAGTAATCACTAGGAAAAAATCATAAACCACCTCAGAGGTCTCCTTTGGTTGCTAGATTAGGAAAATGTCCTCCATTTTATACAGGCATTAAAGCTTTGGTGTCCCAAATCCTAGGCAAGATGTAGCTCTCTGTTTTCAGCTACTAGATAAAAGATTTATTTATTTTTTTTCCATTTTTCCTATTGAGTAGTTTATATACCCATTCATTTAAGAACCAACAGCCTTCAAGAACCAGAAGACCAACAAAATCTGCTTTCTTCAGTCTATGTTATCTATATAACATACAGAGGGATACAGACAGGAAGGAGAAGGCTTATAAGCAAATTCAGCTTTGTTCATTTTTTAAATTTGTCTAATTACAAAGCTGTATTATCTGTTATAATATATACAGCTACATGTCAAGATCTATTGCCTATAGATTCTGATAGTTTCTTCATAATTAATCATAGAAACATGGCTGATTAGGTATGATATAGATATTAAAGACCATTTTATTTGAATCAGAACTCAGTGATTACAGTCTAGGCTCTTTCTTACAAATACTTACTGTGTGTATGTAACTGATTAAGTGAGTAAAATGACATGATAGTTTGTATAGAGGAAATGTGGAAAAAATCCTGTACATAAAAGAATGCTGGAAGAGTGTTGGGCCTCCTCAATCCCCTGTCCTGGACAACATGTTCCTTTTATTGCCCTGCATGTTCCAGAATGCTGCAGATGAGCCTATTAGTGTCCAGCCCCATGAAGTTCACACAGAGCTGGCTCCATCCTGGTCCAAATCACATCTATTCCTCTCTGTGAGAAGCTGGCAAACAGAATTGAAATTAGTCTGAATTGTCATGGTTGTCCCATAGAAGTGGACTAGAGGCAAGCATGGCAAGTCTTCTCTTTACTCATTCCCTGCTCTGTGACACATAAATTTCGTATCTGTCCACACACAGCAGCTTACATCACCCTTTCCTTTTCATTTCTGCTTTAACACACATGGGGGTTGGACTTAATGATCTGCAGAGGTCCTTGCCAACCCCTACCATTCTATGATTCTATGATACTATGATTATATGCATCCTGACTGTCATCAGTCATATAAATTCTGCTTCACATAAAGCATGTTGGAAGCCCAGCTGCCGTTCTCTTTTGGGATGACGGGTTTCTTGGGAAGAGAGATTTGTTTTCTTCTGTAAGGAGGGAGTGATTGAAGAAAGTTGCCTAAAGAGGGCAATAATGGATTATATATTTTGCAAATATGAGCAGCTGGGGAATACTAGAGAGCCTGGTGTGCTTATATTGTATTTGCAGAATTCATGTGGTTCTGTTGATACAATATTGCTGTAGTTGAAAGTGCCTGGTATTAACTCTACAACGTGACAGACAAGCCATCCAATTTCTTCCTGTAAGTACATCCCTATATTTATCAGCCAGTGGCACTAAGTATTTCTGGTTTTGCTGTTGAAATTTTCATTTATTTTCTACTATTAACACCTGTTTGTAGACTTCTACTCCTTTTGATTACCCCTGGTTTTGCATGTTTAGCCATACTCAAGTGGCTTTCAGTTACTCTGCTGGGGTAATTAATACCTGATTCCCAATTATCATGGATTACTTCATTATTGCGGTGTAGAAGGTCAGCCAAGGGGATACATGCAGAAACTTCTTCAAGGGTATGGGCTTGTGAGTAAATTTTAAGATTATGAAGTTTTACTAGGTCTAAATTTTACTCAAATGTGTTTTGCTATTTTTTTTTAACTGCATCTATTTGAATTTTAAAATACCAATCCAATGAGCTAATATATGCAAAGAATACAGAGAGCTTTCAAAACCAAATTTTGTATAACATTCATTAACTTTTTCAAAACTATTGGCATCACTACTTCAGGATAAGTCAGTAGATTTCATAGGTTATTATATACACCACGTTGTTTATCTTAAAAATTGATGTAATTAGGCTACTGTTTAAATCATTTTGAAAATTAAGAAATATAAAACATAAATCCATAACATCAATTTCATTGGCATACAAATCTGACTATGTGCTGTCTAAAATGCCCTAAATACATAGAGCAAGAATGCTGTTTATTCATATTTTGTAAAGTAAATATCATACACTGCAAAGGAGGTATAATTATTTTAACTTGGTAGAACTAAAGGGGAGATGGGGGCAACATGAAAATTGCCTTTCATGCAATTTTTGGAAGCAGGTGCTAAATTCTGCTTCAAATCAGGAGGATGTTTGATAAAGTCAGCACTGGACAATTGGATAAGATCAAAGACCTTAAAACTTTCAATAATCCCGATTGTTCTGAAAGACACAGGTTTCTGTGCATGGTCAGAAGCACTGAGATTTCAAGCATGAGTCTTTAATATAGTTAATCTGTTAGGTCATGTCCCAGATGCTTCTGCTAATCACATGCATCAATATTTAAAGGTAGAGCTCAGAGATATGCTATAACACATGATAACATGGGGAGGAGAGAATAGATAGGATCGATATAGTTCATCAGAGCTTCCTGACATAAGATCTAACAAAGGTAGAATAGAAAATGGTAGAATAATGGTATGGGCAGGAGAATGAATGTAAACTTGACTCTGAGAGCAGATTTGCAACTATAAAATTCTCTGAGCTACGTGGCTTCTGCTTTCAGGAAAGGTTATAACAGAACTGTATCAATGAGAAAAGGTCAACCTTCCAACAGGTAGTTATCTAGAATTATACTAGACTATATACTTTTGTTAATCTCGTCAAAGTTTACCTAAAGATTCTATCAAACTATTCCTGTTTCTGAGCTGTATATAGGCAATTTTGAAAGATATTATATAATCACCAACAACAGTAGAAGATACAATTGGAAATAATGGATCTTTGATGAGATCTGTTAAGAAATTAAATCTTTTTTAGCTTCTTCTTCTGAAGCAAGTAAGATACTTGAGATGTGTTAATGCGATATAAAGCTCCTGTAAGTGTTTCAGAAAATGTTACTGCAATGGATTTGCAGGATAAATGACAATCACTTTCAGGTAAAGTTCAGGTGACAGATATAAGTGAAGCTTGGAGTCCCTGTCTTAAAAGCTGATGTTTACTGCAGCTCATTTCCATTTTGCTGTCTGGGAGCTAGGACTGCTGTATGTTCCTGAGTTTACTGCACATAGTAAATCTGAAGGTTCCAGACACACACACATATATAAATTATTCATATATGCATGTGCATATGAATGTACATATACCTATCTAAAGCATGATTTGTTCTTTTTTAAAAAAAATCATAACTAGGAAAGAGAAAAATACTGTTTGTTGTTTTCCTAAGAGGAGTCTTAGTGGTGAATGCAAATGTATAAAGCTGATTTGTACTCACAAGCAGGAGTTAATAAGCTGAGTTCTTTATTGTTGCCCATTGGACACATTTTTGGTCGATTTTTTTTTTTTAAGATTTTTTTTTTTTTTCTGTTAATTTCTCTTAAGACGTTTTTTCTAGGCTGAAATTGAGCTTCATTTCATCAAAGAATCTGATTGCTATTTGCATTTAGGAAAGAAACTCTTGAATGTGCATTACCCAAGTTCCATTCCATCAAGAGGACTGATGGGTTTCCTAATGCATAGCAATTTTCTCAGGAGCTATGCAATACATTTTGGGATCTCTACATGTTTTCAGTAAGCTCTCAGTTCCACTTTCCCTTCACTTACCCACTTTCCAACAAACACTAAATCCCCTTCCTTATGTGTGAGTACTGCCCTTTCCATTCTCTAGCTTTCTATGCTATTTTTACAAATATCCCAACAGATGCCTAACAACTTTGTGAGGTTCAGAATCCTGTGCAATTTCTCAGCATGTCTTTTCCTCTGTGGAATTTCATGCTTTTTCAGAATATTATAAAGCATCACAACTCAGAGTATCTGCCACCAGGCATATAGAGTGTTTGATTACTGTCTTTGGAATGAACTGTATGCTTCAAAAGGGAGAAAGCTTAGTCTGCTGAAAGTTATTTTTCAGCTCTCTGTGAACGTCAAACATTTACCATTCCATACCGGGAAAAGGAAAAGTGCTTATGGTTGTGTATAGTATACATTAGAGTTCATTGTAAGGGTCCATACAAGACTTGGGTAAAGCTAAAGAGTTTCTTCATATGAAGCCACCTGAGCTGAAAAACTTAAATTCAAATATATAAGCTGGCTCAAACCTTAAGAGGAAATCACAGAATTTCAAACTTAAACTCTACTTAGTTTATGAACATCTTAGTTTATTCACATCTTAGTTTATAAATACAAGATCCTATAAGATGCATTGAGTTTCTGATACATGTGAAAGAAAGATCATTCAGACTAAGTTATATTCTTACATCTCAGCATAGGTAGTTATGTTCATATTTGTTCATTAACAGTTTTGAGTTATGTGCTTAATTCTGAAACAAAGAAAAAATATATATATAGTGCTCCTCAACACTGTAGAAGAAAATGTTTAAATAAACAATACTGACACTACTTAGTTCTAGTTTTTTAACAGATTTTCTGTTTTTTCTGCGGTTAACAGAGAGTGGACTTAATGTTTCTGAAGTACAGAACTGAAGATAAAGCTTCACCAATATCATTCATTGTATTTACCATATTTATGATGCTTGGTATTATGTTAATAATAATTCTATGCAATTTTAACATAGAAAGTAATAAGAAACTTGTGTTCTTCCTTTATGCATTTATTTTGTTACTTTTTTTCTCTCTCATCTATTGCTTTTGCTCTCTTATAATCTTTTCTGTGTGTTTCTAATTGCTTGATTTGCCCTGTTGCATTAAGGGGTAAAGTAATTTAGCAAAAAATAAACCCCCTTGTATTCCAGTTTGTCCACAGATATCGGAGAGGCTGGGGGCAGCTAGTCTTAGATTCTGAGTGATGTCCAATTTGTCACTATGAGTCTGATAACACAGATACACTCAATACTGCACTGCACCTTCCACCTGGTTGTGCTTGCAGCCCACTATGTGAAGGATGCATTTTATTCAGTTTAGTGCTAGAAGTCTGGCGTCATGGATGCACTTAATAATGTGCTGAACCTTCTGTCTGGTTGTACTTGTGGCCAGCTACATGAAGGATATAGTTTATTTAGCACTATAAGTCTGGTAATACAGATGTACTCAATAGTGTGCTGCACCTTCAATGTAGTCGCACTCACACACAGCACACCATGAGAGATGTTTCCAACTCGCTACGTGAACAATGCAGTTTATTAAAACAACATGATTACAAGTTCTTATGTGATAAATACACTGTCTGAAAAAGCACGTGCAAGTATCAAAATTGTAAAATTTTGTAAAAACAAAATGCGTTAAGTCAACAAGTAGCTCCATAGAGATTTCTAAGTGTTCTGAGAAAGTACTGGGAAAGTCCAAGTCTTACCCAAAGGCATGTCCATTGGGGGAAAATAGGCTCAGCCCATAGACTGATCACAGGAGTCAGAGGTAATCTGTGATGACATCTTTCCTGACTTGTTTACAATGGTATCTTCTCTAACATTCCCCTTTCTTTAGCCATTTTTATATTATTTTTTATCTTCAAGGTAGAGCCTGAGAGACTGTAGTGATAAATACCTTTATTATTATCAATGTAAAATTTTCTCACTTTTAAAGATACAGCTGAAGTAAATTCAGGGCACAAGCTCAGTGAGGGGTGGTTGCACTTTGGAGGCAGGAAGCCTTTGAGCCAGCAGTGTGCCATTTGGTATTATAATGACAATATAATGAGCAAAATTCGCACAAAGGACAGCACTTTGTCAAAAAAATTACAGACTGTTTGCCCAGCATTACAAACAGGCAGTTTATCAGTTCTGTGGTACCATCAAGTTCCCATCTCTGTAGTGATCTCACAGATTCTGGCCGTGGAATCTCCACTGTGCTCCACCCCCTGTGCTGCTTTGTAGGCTGTGTCATCCAGGCAACCACTGTGGAATGGATTCCTTGCATACTAGTTGCACTCGACCCTGGGAGCTTCTTTGATATTATACCTTTCCTTAATGTGCTAACCATGCTGTACCTTTAATATGATTTTAATTTTTAAGTCACCTCCAGTCACTATTCCACATGCCCTTCTTGATTTCCCTCATCTCTTACAACATTTTTTTTTGCAGTGTTTTCTGTTGTAAGTATTTCAGTCCTACGTAAGTTTCTTTCTGCTCTATGTGTGTACATGGATTCTGGGTATTCTTCTGTTACCTTTTCTTCCTCCTTTGGCATTCCTATTCAGATGATGACTTTTCAGTGATACAATCTTCAATGTCAAGAAAAACAAACAAACAAACAAACAAACAAGTTGGGAAAAAAAAAATAAAACAAACCAAAAAATCCAAAAAAACCCGAAGTGACAGATCTATTCTTTCATACTGCTATAAATCCTCAAAATCATTGTAAATTGTTGTCTAAGCCTCTAGCTCAATTTTTTGAAGTATTCTGTGGAAATTTTTGTGATGGATATTAGACATATCAATGTGTCAAATATATTCAGGTGAGATAATGTGCATTTGTAAATATTATATTTCTTTCCCTATTTCTGGGAAAGGTTGCCTCTCATAGTTTTGCATGATGCAAAACTAACACAAATCTTTCTTGATGAAACAGTCTAAAAAACTAATAACCATATTTGGTGATGTTTATCTTGACTTTACTTACTCTTCTGTAACTTTAGGCATATGCATTATACCAACAGAGGATTGTTTCTTAATTCTGACAACAGAATTCAGTGACAGTGACTATCACCAGTGCTAGAGAAATGGTAGTCTGTACTCATGTCACACCTTTGTATCTATTTTAGTGTAGTTATATAATATTGAATATTTCCTGTTTCTAGTGATTTTTACACTTTATAATTAATTTATTAGTGGATAAGCTTCTTTCACCACAAATACTTAATCATTACATATAAATTGATCCCTTTATAGCTCAGTAAAATGCTAAGCTTTAATCAGAACACTCATAGTATAAAATGGAATTTGTTACATAAATACTTTAGGAAGGAGATATAGGCATTAAAGACTTCTGTTAAAAAAAAAAATCTGTATCTTCTTTGGCCTCTTTACATTGAGTTGTAGATTGAAAACCCCACAAACTACTGTGATTAGTGTGTAATATCAATGTATTAGTCCACAGCACATTCTTATAATGTGGAAATGAAAGAGATTGTCTGTTAGGTGCCTGTTCAAGAGATCATCATATGTTCTTACATAGGCGTTAAGGATGTGACAGAGCTCAGTGAACCAGCATGGAGCCATTCAGAAATTCTGGGTGGCATTAGAGTCTGAAGGACAACACAGTGAATTCTCTGTACTTGGATCTTCTTCAGTGTCAAGTGTGATCAGAATTAGAATGACGCTATTTTTCAGTCTTTCAGCCTTTCTTACCTGTGGATTACATAGTAAACTGATCATGGACGGATAAGTATAAGATTTCAACAGCATATTTCTATCTCCAGCAAAAGAGGAGGACCCCTTTTTTGCTTTACATTCCAAGAACCCTACAGATAACATTTTAGGTCGCTCTAGGTTAACAACACTTTTTATTACCTTCTGCAAAATTGCTTTGAGTATTTATACTTCCCTAGAAATTCTGTCATCCAAACAAGAGCTGTGGTTGAAAATTATTAGCTTCTGAAATGTAAAACCATGAACAAAAATTTGTATCATAAAATACATTTTTAAGATTTATGAGAAAGACTTGTTCTCTCATAAAATAATGTAACTTTTTAATTTCAGATTTCATCACAGCTTCCCCTAAAAACATTATAATATTATAAACACGAACATCTAAGATTTTTTGCTAGAATAAGAAAAAAGTTATTAGGTTGGGAATATCCCAACTTTCCTACATAACTGGAGCAGATTCACAAAATAAAAACTAAATTTGAAGCCATTTTTCAAACTTCTTAAAACTTCGCTACATATATTTTTCATAATATTAATAAAATTATGTGTCATAGCCATAGCAATAATCTTAAGAAACTTTACCTTAATGCTTCAGAAAAATTATCCTAGTGACACAAGACATCAAGTGGTATGGTTCAGTAGCTTCCAGAAATAATCACTTGGGCTTCGAGCCAGACAGGCATTTGAATAATAAAAACCTCTTTTTCTACTTTCTTAGAAAAGAAAAAATCAGTTTTGTTCTGCTGATCTAAAACTTGAAGATCGGTGCATAGATAGTTTGACAGAATTCTGCCTTAGAAATTCCTCCTTGGACTACAGTCACATAAAGCATTAGTGCTAACATTTGATATTATTCCAATTATAAAAATCTTGAAATGGAGGAATAAAAGTTTTGTTACATATTCACAAATAATTAAAATCTGTAGCAGGTTTCTAATTCACATACAGAGTGCCTTGTAATGGAGATGTAGTTGCTCTTGTTATTGTACCAGACTGTATTGTGAAGAGAGGCATACTAGTCAGAATGAGAGTCATACTGAAAGGAATAATTTGCCTACTGGAAGCTTGAATCAGTATAATACTTTCTCTTTGACTTCTGTCATCTTTAAGATTCACTTCTGAGTTTGATACAGACATAATAAGAAATCAGAAAAGTTGCTTTCAACAGCTAAAGCCAGAATGTCAAGAGAAGAGTTTGGAAGTCCAGTTTTCTTCTGTCTAGTAGCCCTCCGCTGGCATCCATTCTGTGTCCATCACTGTGGCTGTGAATAGACCACAGGACTCCATGACTTAGATAGTATTCATAGATTTGTAAAAAACTCATTTAACAAAACAAAAAGTGAAAGAATCAACAATATCACAAAAATTTGTGTGTATTTATAGAAAATAAAATCCATTGCAAATAACATTCTCTTTTTTGAGAAAGCTTTTGAACTTTTTTTACAAAGATGGTTTAAGCTTCTCTTTGACAGACCACTTTTAATAACAACTATCCATTTTGGGTCTAAAAATTATTAAAGAATCCAAGTTTTAAAACCAGACTTTTTTTTTTTTTACAATTCCCTTATATTATTGATATCCAAAAGATTTTCATTGCATTGATATGTGTTGTGAACAAAAATTTATTCAAAACTTATATCTGTCAAAGCTTTATATATTAATATTCAATTAACTTCATAAAAGACATCTTCAAAAAAAAAATAATTTTCAATTGCTTAAGCTTTACAGGCTTAATTGTTACAAGAAAAGTAAAGCTAGAACATAGGATATAAGTAGTAACTTATTGAAATTAATTTTATACAAAACTTCATATTTTAAGTTCTTCCTTAAACAGGCCAAACCCCAAAGAAAGAACAATGTCTTGAAGAGTTATTTTTGATTGCTGTAGATGGGGAACTTAAATATAAGCTTCTGGAGTAAAATGATAAATGTAATTCCTGTGTGTCTGGACAAGAAAGTAGGAAGACAATTTAATTTCTATGTACAGTATTGGTTGTGATATTGGTTGTGCTGTATTTCATTGTGCACTGGTGTACAAGGGAACAGTACCTAAAAAGTACAAAAGATGAAAGAATAAATAAAAAATTCTCTAAGAATTTTTTTTTTTCTGAAGAAACATAAGCAGAAAGGTACTTTAGGTTCTCTATTCTGTCTGAGAAAGTTGTCAGGACCACTGGACATGAGGGAGGTTTCTTTAGCTTAGCAGATCCCATCATGTTAGAACCAATGGCGGAAAGCTGCTATCAGGACATCTGATTTGTTAATAAACCCAAAGCCCCTACAAAAGTAATGATGATTATAACTGGTACACACTACCAGCTGAACTGGTGGCTTCTTCATGTGTTGCTGTGTTAAAAATAGACTGACTTTCTAGAAAAGGTTCACTAGACTGCCATAGCTAATTAGGCTTAGTACAGTTGTAACTGCAGGAAATATGAAGATATCTGAGATAAACAGAAAAGATGAGACTGATGTAGGCTGTGGGAAGGGAAGGTTAGAAGGGGAAAGAATTAAGTGCATAAAGGAATTAAAGAATAAATAAGCAGTACTAAATGTAAAATAAATGATGCAGACATGGTTGTATGTCTACCATATGTTGCTGAGTGATATTGTCATACATTCTTGTTATCAGTAAATCTCTACATCTTGGATGACATAATTCTAAGGTCCTAAAATAGAAAATATTGAATAAACCGATAAAATAAATAATAATTTCTTTAAATATAGAATTATTTCATATTGTACTACATTCTTACTTAAATGAGTCTGTGAATCAGATAGTATCTGTATTGGCTGATTAATATATAAACAGATTATTACCAAGAGCCAATAAGTGGGTCCCTCTGGGGATCTGCTAAGCAAAATTTTATTTTCTACAGGGAATAGGGAGTGTTTATTCAAGGCTGTAATATTAAGTAATGCAATACTAGAAAGATATATCATCCTTAAAGGGACTTTGGTTATAAAGTTAAGAAAACAGTGCTATCCCTACAAATACTTGATTGCAGCAGATAAATATATTTACTGGTAAAAGAAACATGAATTCTCCTCCAAAATTGATATAAATATTTAACAATTACCTAATTTCTCAAAACCTAAACTGATTATAACTAGTTTATGTGGGGGTTTTTTTCTGTATCTGTAACCTGCAGGACTGTTTAATCATATCCTATCTGACTCTTGTTCTGCAGTAGTGTAGCTATACAGTGCATCAGTGCCCCCTGCAGCCTTGAAACACTAGTTAAAAAAATACGCTATTTTTTGAAGTAACTACACAGAAAAAGAACGGCTTTAAATCTTCTCTTCATCTTCCCTCTTTAAAAATGAAATCACAGCTCTTGTATAAAAAGAAATGCTTCAGGAATTTAACCTAAAAATGAAGACATATCTTGAAATATTTGTGAGAATATTTTTTTTTTTCTTCAAAAATACCTCTGACATATGAAAAGCGGACAACAGGAACATAAACAATTCAGAATATGTATGTACACTTTAAAATGTGTAATTACAAAAAGAAAGTCTCCTCTCAGAAGATCAAATTCTATAATATGTAGACTGTTTAGAGCATATAGAAATCACTGCTTTGTGCAGATCTACACTAGTTATTCGTGTATATTTGTGACAATTCACTCAAAATCACACATATAATATAGAGATATATTTAGGATTTGTGTCCTCTTCTTCAGCTCCTACCCACATTTTTCAAGTCTTAGTAAATTTCTAGAAACAATATTAGTTATAGGTTTACAGAATTCTTTTTAAGCTCTGGAGTTCAAAGGAAGTAGTGGTTTGTCATAGCAATAGTAGAAATCTTAAGCAATTTATCTAAATATGGGGAAAAGGAAAGATTTTAGCTCATAAAACCCTGAGCTGTTAAAATTGAGAGCACTGTCAAAAAAGGACATGAACATAATTGAACTGAGCTTCATCATACGATGAAGTCTTTATGATATGCAAGAAGATATACATCATCCAGACCAACTTTCCGAAGACAGATTGCCTCATTTTTTCTCTCTCCACCAACTCTAAAATTAAGTAGTATATAAGATATGAAGACGTTGCAGTACTGTTATTCATAGAAAGTCCTAGCTGACATAAAACCGTGACTTGATATTTCTTAACCACCCTTTTTTAAATAACAAGATGTAATATGAAAATTTTGCATAGGGACTAAGGCTGAAGGCGAAATGACATCAGCCAATTGAAAATGCAGTATTTCTTAGAAGTAACGGCTGAACATATTCCACTGATGTTATAAAATTGAGGAAATATTGTATGAAAATGAAGGGAAGTTATTAGATTTCTTTGACTTCTGGGCACACATGTGACATCAAAAACTGCCTTACAGTATTTATGGATTTTAAAATCCATTTCATAAAACAGATGTTTTAACATATTCTTGACTATATAAAAGTGTATGAAAGAAATCCACCAGAGTTCGGAACTTCTAAATGACAAGATACCCTGATCTAGGATTCTAGAAGGTAGGGAAGCCCAGGAGAGATAGTTAATATTCAAGCACAACTTCCTCCAACTCAGGATTGGTCCATTCCTTTGAGTAAAAAATCATGTAGAGGAAGCAGGAGATCTGGATGAATGAGCAAGTTGCTTCTGGAGAAAATCAGATGGAAAAAAAGAATTTACAGGATGTAGAAAAAGGGACTGTTCACTTGAGAGGAATATAGGAACATTGTCACAGTATGGAGGGAAGCAACAAGGAAGGCCAAGGCCCTGTTGGAATTAAATCTGGCAAATTATGTGAAGGACGACAAGAAGGTCTTCTTCAAGTATGTCAGTAGCAAGACTAGGGAAAAAGTGGGCCCACTGCTGAATAAAGTGGAAGACCTGGTGACGGAGGATACAGAGAAGATGGATTTGTTGAATGCTGCCTTTGCTTCAGTCCTTGACTCTAAGACCAGCCCTCAGGAATGCCAGTCCCTGGAAGTAAGTTAGAAAGTCTGAAGGAAGGAAGATTCTCCACTGGTTGATGAGGGTCAGTTTAGGCATCATTTAGACAGACTGAATCCATGAGCAAATCCATGGGCCCAGATGGGATGCACCCACCAGTGCAGAGGGAGATGGCTGATGTTGTTGCTAAGCCACTCTCCATCGTTTTTGAAAGGTCATCAAGAATGGAAGAGGTGCCTGAGAACTGGAGGAAAGCCAGCGTCACTCCAGTCTTCAAAAGGGTCAAGAAGGAGGACCAGGAAACTATAGCACAGTCAGTCTCACCACCATCCCTGGAAATGTGATAGAACAGATCATTTTGGAGGTCACCTCTAAGCACATGGAGGAAAAGAAAGTTATCAGAAGTAGTCAGCATTGATTCACCAAGAGAAAATCATTCTTGTCTAATATGATAGCCTTCTATGATGCTGTGGCTAGATGGGTAGAGGGGAGAGCAATGGATGTTGTCTACCTTGACTTCAGCAAGGCTTTTGACACTGTCTCCCATAATATCCTCATAGGGGAGCTCAGGCAGTGTGTGTTAGATGAGTGGACAGTGAGGTAGATTGAGATCTGGCTAAACAATAGAGCTTATGGGACAGTGTAGTTGGAGGCCTGTTACTATTCCCCAGGCATTAGTACTGTGTCCAGTCTTCTACAATGTATTCATCAGTGACCTGGATGAAGGAATAGAGTGTACCCTCATCAGAGTTTGCGGATTATAGAAGCCTGGGAGGAGTGGCTGACACACCAGAAGAATGTGGTGCCATTCAGTGAGATCAAAACAGGCTGAGATCTGGACAGAAAGGAAGCTCATGAAATTCAACAAAGACAAGTCTAGAGTCCTGCACCTGGGGAGGAATAGCTCCATGCATCATGCGTAGGCTGGCTGGAAAGCAGTTCCATGGAGAAGGACCTGGGATTTCTAGTGGACAATAAACTAACCATGAGACAGCAATGTGCCCTTGTAGCCAAAAGGCCAATGGTATCCTGAGGTGTATAAAGAAGCAGCTTGTGTCCATTATGTCGAGGGAGGTTCTTCTCCTCCTCTGCTTTGCCCTAGTGAGGCCACATTTAGAGCATTGTGTCCAGTTCTAGGATTTCCAGTTCAAGAGAGACAGGAAACTACTGGGAAGAGTCCAACAGAGGACTACAAAGATGATTAAGTGACTGGAACATCTCTCTTACAAAGAAAGGCTGAGAGAGCTGGGTCTGTTTAGCCTGGAAAATAGAAGGTTTGATAGGGCACCTTAGCAATGTTTATAGATATCTAAAGGGTGGGTGTCAAGAGAATGGGGCCAGTCTCTTTTCAGTGGTGCTCAGTGATAGGACAAGGGGCAACCATTACAAACTGGAACACAGGAAGTTCCACCTCAACATAAGGAGGAACTTCTTTACTGTGAACATAACAGAGGGATATCATCTTGTCCTCCAGAGCAAACGCTACGCGTTTGGAACCCTGCTTCCCAAAAAGGTCCAGTCATCGCCTGCTGATGGGAAGTAGAAAACAAATCTTTGTTTTCTTTTGCTTCTGCATGTAGCATTGCTTTGCTTCTTCATTAAACTGCTTTTGTCTTACCCACGGGTTTTATCTTATTATTTTTCCCCCTTGGTACAGCTGAGAGGAGGGAAGGAATTGATAGAGTGGCTTGGTAGGCACTTGGCATCCAGCCAAGGTCAAACCACCACAACAGTACATTTTATTTTTTCATTCAGAATAGATTTCTAATATAGGCATAGTCATTTAATTTCTCTAATTTGTGAACATGGACATATAATTAAGCCTTTGACAGGCTTTCATCAAATTCAACCAATTGAAGGAACCTTTTTTTTTCATATTAAAAAAAAAGGTATATTTGTACCTTCTAAGCCCTGCTAAGCCCTTTGTAAATGTCAAAGAACATCCTACTAGCCATGGTGGGGTTCATTTTCATAATTTAAATCAAAAGGTTAGATATTTTGAATCTTGAATTCTAAATGAGCTTTCAAATTTTTTCACAAGGAACCAAAAGAGAAAGTTGGAAGTTATGCACAACAAAGTAATGTCTCATCTTTTAAGCTTCATTGTATTCAGATGATAGCTTTCATAAAAGACTTGTTTTATAGCTATGAGGAGGTGGATTTGGCTGATGTTCTTTATTCTGACCTGCTCTTAGATAATGACTCTGCTAAACTACTAGTATCAGTGCTTTAAATATAGGTGACCTTCATGACTTAATGTTGCTAAAGAAAGAAAAGCAGAAAAATATAGTGCAATTTGAAAGGAACAATGAGAAGTATTCACTCCACCATTGAGAATTTTCTCCTAGTTTTGCCTCAGGTTTCTCTTTGCCTCTTGCTTTGAAACTTGTTTTGCAGTTGGAAATATCAATGACTTGGGAACTGGTATTGCCTAGTCCTAAATCATATCCAGGTACTTAAACCTCCAATGATGTAGTACTTGGGTTCAGGTAGTGTTTAAGATAACCAAAAACTGTTAACAGATGCAAAATATCAACTAATTTAAATGTTATCCTGGAACAGGTTGACCGTCTGATAATTTACTTTTAGTTTAATATGTTCTCTGCCTATCTTTGATCTAACCATGTCACAGCCTTTGAGCTCATAAGAAGATGGGAGAGTATGAATAATCAAGTTTTAGCATTTTTCTGTTAAGTAATATAGGTCGAGAAAAGGCAGCTCCTTAATTATTCCTAGCCCTAACCAAAACTGAATAGTTTAGTGCATCACAGTGGCACGTTGTTCTTCTGCTGCATTTGATCTTGATTCCTTTGAAGATAGTTTTGAGAACTGTTCTGCAAGTCAAAAGACACAAATCTGCTGACAAGGTATCTAGGGTTTCCTTTCCTTAAGTCTTGTCTGTGAACTGTTATGCTTTTCTTCCAGTTGTTCACACTAATAATAAAACTTCTCAGTCTGAATAATGCTGCCTATTACTCTTTCTCCTTGGTTTAAGATTTTTCTAAGGCAAAGTCACATTCTCTTACTAACGCTAAAGTCCTATCATTTTGTTCATTGTGAACTCGAATTACTTAAAGGTTTAGAAAGATCAATTTAGGTTTTAACAGGGTAAACTAAGCTCTATTCTAGAGAGTAAAGGCATACAACACATAAAGAATGCTTTTAGCAAATATTTTGAATACCTAAAAAGAGTTTGGAGTGCTTTTCAATTATATAATAAAAACATGCATGATTTTAAGTGTGACATTTTCTCCCATAAGATACTCATATCAAGCTCAGGAATTGTGGGATAGAAGAATGGACAGTGGAATGGATTAAAAACTGGCTACGCCATAAAGCCCAAAGAGTGGTGATCAATGGTGCAGAGTCCAGCTGAAGACTTGTAACTAGTGGAGTCCCCCAAGGATCAGTATTGTGTCTTGTCCTGCTCAACATCTTTATCAGTGACCCTGATGAAGGGACAGAGTGCCTTCTCAGCAAGTTTGCTGATGACACGAAACCAGGAAGATTGGTTGATTTACCTGAAAGCTGTGTGTCTATTCAGCAAGATTTGGACAGACTGGAGAGCTGAGCAAAGAGGAACCTAATGAGGTTTAACAAGAGCAAGTTCATAGTCCTGCACCTGGGAAGGAACAATAAAATGCAGTAGTACAGGTTAGAGGGCAATCTGCTAGAGAGTAGCTCCATGGAAATGGATCTTGGAGTCTTTATAGACAACAAGTTATCCATGGGACAGCAATGTTCCCTTGTGGTCAAAAAAGCCAATGGTATCCTGGGGTGCATTAAGAAGAGTGTGTCCAGCAGATCAAGGGAGGTTCTTCTCCCCCTCTACTGTGCCCAAGTGAAACATCACCTGGAGTATTGCATCCAGAACTGGGCTCCCCAGTTCAAGAGGGACAGAAATCTTCTTGAGGGAGTCCAATGGAGGGCTACAAGCATAATTAAAAGGGCTGGAGCACCTGCCTTATGAGGAAAGGCTGAGAGACCTTGGGCTTTTTAGTCTGGAGAGGAGAAAACTGAGAGGAGATCTAATTAATGTCTATAAATACATAAGGGCTGGGCATCGAGAAGGCAGGAACAACCTCTTTTCACTTGTGCATTGTGAAAGGATGAGGGGCAATGGATCCAAGCTTGAGTACAGGAAGTTCCACCTCAACATGAGGAACAACTTCTTTAACTGTAAGACTTGTAGAGCACTGGAACAGACTCCCAGGAGAGGTTGTGGAGTCTACTTCTCTGGAGACTTTCATGACCTGTCTGGATGCATTTCTGCATGGTCTGCTCTAGTTTTGTCTTGCTCTGGCAGGGGGGTTGGACTCAATGGTCTTCAGAGGTCCCTTCCAAACCCTAACATTCTGTGATTCTGTGACATAGTGAGTAGAAGTAGGAATTTGTCCTCACTCATCAGAGTTAATTTGTTCAGTTCCATCTCTAGTCAATGGAGAAAGGTGGTCAGTTTTCTTAGAATGGGATGAATTGGAGATTGCTCTCTCTGTGTATAAATAGTCTACAGGAAGAATCAAGGTGACCAGCTCAGGCAGGTTTCCAAGCTCTTTGTCAGATAATGTTTGACAAAGTGAATTCTGTCCTAGAGTTTTATTGGCAGATGAAATTTATTCAAATATTTAGGAGGAAAAAAGCTATTCTGGGTGGCATTTTGATGCCCTGGAGAATTTGGAATTGAAAAGAGATTGAACATGAGGTCCTAAGTACTGAACATGTTAATGACTTTGTTATTGATTGTTCTTGTTCTGGTTGTCATTGAAAGTTTTACAATGTTTGTTCACACTTAAGTAAAGAGAGAATGCTCACCAAAAAAAAATAAAAAAAATAAAAAAATAAAATTCTCGGGCTGAATCCTCTGCTTGATAACTGTAATCAGTATGAGGGAGTTGCAAATTTTTATAATGTCTGAACCAAACAATAATAGCACACCCTGATACTTTCAATTAATAGAGAATGAGATAAAGCCACCATTTATGAGGCTAATCTTACATTGTGCTTATGCAAAAAGAGACTATTTTGACTGGGGAATAAAGGGTGATAGGCAGCTCTGGAGAAAAAGGTGAGTGATGAAAAATAAGAGCTCCTGAAAAGAAGACATGGTCTTGGGAAAAAAAAAGGGGGTTATGAAAGAAGGTGGTAAAAAACCCAGCTGGAGGAAAGTTCCTGGAAGAGAGGGAAGGTACCGAAGATGAGAAATGTGTATGGAGATAAATATGAGGGGATGTACAGGGACCATGGCTAGTAACAGTCAAGACCTGTTACTATAAATAGTGTCTCAGTGTGAATCAACATGACTTTCCACTCAAGCTTCCCAGACCAGCAGCAACCTCCCCACTGGGAAGGAAAGTGGAAATTTAATAAGGCATAGGGTGGAGTGAGGGCATGAGGGAGTGTGTGAGATGACAAAGCAGTGTAAAAGCCCTTATCTTGTCAGTTCTTAAGTAAACCCCAGAACCCAGATCGTCTATGGCTGTTGTTTACTCTCTCATCTGTGACATGTGCTTTATTGACTGTAAAATATTTTTTTCATCAAATACAAAATGTACATAAATGCCTACTATTTTTAGATCCTTATCTATTACCTTATAAAATACTACTTAGGAGGTTTTCAGTAGCATATTTTTTTCACTCTATCTGTTAATATCATGGGGATTTTTTTGTTTTGTCATGTTGACGACATTTTTCCTTATGCATTCAATGAGAATGCAGTAATATTTTAATTAAATGCCAGATTAGTGATGAATAAATAATGTTTGTGTTTATGCATGCCAGCCATTCTCCAGCATTAAGATATAATTAGAAATTAAGTCTGGAAGAAAGAGTAGATAACACATAGGAGTACTCTGCATTTTTAACTCTTTCTTTAGTAATAATTTCTAAATGCCTACCTCATCTTGCTTTCAGGCCAGCTCTCACGGTAATTTCAATAGTGTGTGATACAGAATGCCTTTTTATATTCCTATTTCTCTCCAATCACACAGTCTTTGAACAGTAAAATGCTTCGTATGCAGCAATCTTTATATTTGTAAAACAGTGTAAGCCACGCCTACTTTTGTTATGTTAACAAGAACTATTTTCAACACATGCAGAAACGAATTCAAAAAGAGATTAAGGACTCTGTGAAAATTACTTAGATGCCTAAACTATTTTTATGTGAGGCATCTAAAAATAAAGTACATACTCTCAAAATTGCATTTTATCTGTAATATAATCAGGGTGCATTGAAATTCTAGCCTAACAAAGTGTGTGTTTCCATTCATTTCTGGATGTAGCTTGATACTCTTTGAGAGTTCACTGCATGACTGGTAGGGTCTGAGAATGCCTTTGCTCACTCTTCATAAGTGTGTGTCACAGAGGACAAGATCTACTAGGCATGCCTGGAAGCAATTAAGATGAAAATGTACAAGACCTAGCCAATGGAGGTACATACCTGCTTTCCTTTTTTATTCTTCAGATCAGTGGTAAAAGCACTGGTCTGGTTTATCAGAACTTGACTTCAGTTGTGTCCTCAGCTTGATGATATTATAAACATTCCAGTCTGCTACCAAAAGTGCTGCAAGATCTCCCCAAACCAGTCATTTGGTCTGTTCTGTCCTTCATGGAACAAGCATTCTTTGGGTTGAGTGGAAAAAACAAGTGTTTGCATATCGTTCCCCATTCCTTGGGTTAGAATATCCATGAGTACAGACCTGGATTTTTCCACTGTTTAAATTTTTTTTTACAACTGAAGCATTTAATTTTCTTTCTTGGTGAAGCAAGGCTCTAGCCATCTAGAGAATTTTCACTGTGGGTAAAGACCAAAGGTTTGACTACTACAGTCCTAAGAATTACAATGCAGATGTCTTGTCTAAAATGAATTATTACATAGGAAATAAATTGCATATTCAGGATCTAGAATTGATTCTCCTTTATCCCTCACAGACATGTGCAATAATATTCCATAGGTAGACCTACCATTCTGGAGTCTAAATTATGCACAGAATCACTGAGGTAGAAGAATGTCTTTAGCCCTTGAAGCTAGATAGGTGTTTTGTTAAACAATAGTGACTCAGTTTTGAAATTGATTTTTTTGATAGCTTTTACAATGTCTGTTACAAGAACTCAATTTATCCAACACAAATAACTCATCCATTTAGGACCATGACAGAATGGTTATATCCTAATCTTGCAGAGGCTTTTCAGAAGAACAGGTACAGTGTCATGTTAAAAAAAAAAAAATAAATTTCTGATCTGCTGAAAGAATCTTCAAGGAGGGAATGAAAGTATTTTTCCCATTCAAAATCACTAGTTTCAAAAAAATCAACAATAGTTTCTTGAATAAATCAAAAAAATGCAGTACTCAGTCATTTCAAGTGCTGTTTTTCTAGAGCAACTAAGATGAAACAGGGAAGAGGTTTTCTAACTGTGACTATTGATTAAATGTAAAACAGAAAGGTGAAGTTCAGACACATTCAAGATCTGCTTAAACTTCAGAAAGTTTCAGTTTTGCACATTGGTCCCCTCAGTGCTCAGTAGTTTTCATTGCTCTACTTTTTTTGAGTTTAGTGTTTGGATGGTAGAAAGTCAAGAGGATCTTAAAAGCAATGATGGGGAAGGCTATGAAACAGCAAAATAGAGCCAAAGTGAAGATCAGTGCGAACAACTGAAAGATTTAATGCTCACTTACTCCTGAAAGCAAGACAAGTAAAAAGAAGAGTGGATTTGGTACAGAAATACAGTTCTAGAAAAATAATTATTTGTCAACTTCCTAAACTTAGGGACTGAGAGGTTTTATTTCAAATATCAAGGAAAACTCATTTTAATGTCTTGTTTAGGGAGGGTTTTGATATTAAACTTTCAACATAAAGTATTCTTGCTGTAAATTCTGTGTGATATAGCTTATTTATCTGTTGCAAAGTCTCCTCAATCTACATGCTTTAAAACAAACAGAAAAGAAATAAATCTTTTAGTACATGCATTTCCTTTTCCTCTTTCCCCTTTCACCTATACTTCCATATCTTACACTTCTTTCTGTATCTGGTACTGCTGCTCATTCTGGAGTTCATAGTTTTCACTTTGGATTTGTAAACTGAGCTTTAATAAACTTCATTATATCTGTTAATTGCATTCTCACATCCTCATCTGCATTGTATATCGAATATGTCATTTGCATTGCTAAAAGTTTGCCGCATTAAATGAGATGCTGTGTGTGAAAAAGCAGTTGCAAATGCTTATACCAACTGTGAATTTTAAAATGGAAAGCTGTAACAACAGTATCACTGAGTTCTGCTACCAATATTGTTCTTAGTAGGAGGGAGAAGTTGGGCTCATATCCTGGAACATACATTGAGAATTGATTTTTTTTTAAGTTGCCTCCATTAGCAAAACAAACACCTGATTCTTTCAAAGCAAACTAGTGCTAGGATGGGTAAGGAAATTAGATTCAGATATAAACTGCTGAATAAAAATAATCCCTCTCTGGTAATCTCTTAAACTGTTTTCTCAATTACTATTCAGAGCAATTTAAGTATTTTCTCCTGTAGGGTAAATGCACAGATTTACTCTTCTACAGATTCACTGAAATCAGTGAAATGCCATTTAAAGTATTATTCCTGACATGGTTGTGAACAGTGAAATAAACAATTTGTAAAAGGCTTTGTTCATTCTTGCCAAATTACATGCAAGATACTAGGGGGTTTTTTTTGCCGTTTAAACCAATATTTCCATGAATTGCAGTTGTTTACAGTTTCATACAGTTTTGGAATTATATTCTACCATGCATGCTGATGCCTTTGAAAATTCTTTATTTTGCCTTCAAAATCTAAAACATTTGTTTAAAATAATATTTTGTCACAACCTAAGAAAAATGGCATGTGCACACTTCTTTCCACCAAAGAAAATTACAAATACAAGCAGTTGTTTCCCAGTACAAATTACTTTATTGACAAGCTAAAAATACAAACCTCCTTATCACACTCATATCAGATAAGACTAAATCCAATACTTCACTAATAAAATGTTAAGCGTGAAAGTATCACAAGATGCAGTGGAGATGTTATCATTGGGACTCTCATGCCATTACATGTTCCATCAACCTCCCTCATGGAAAAATATCAGAGTGCTTCTGCAGACATGGCTGCCATCGAGATAAGAATTACTTAGAGGACAAGTTTGCTTTCTTTGCAGGTCTCAGTTTGAAGTCCGTTATACAGATAGATCACCCCTGCCAAAAAAATAAACCAAAACCAAACCCAGTATTTTTTTTCTTATATTCAGGTGGAATTTTTTGAATTTCATTTTGTGTTCATTTGCCCCATATCCTTTCATAGGCCACCAGCAAGAAGAGTCTGACTCCATCTTTTCTCCTTGCCTTCACCTCAGATATTTATACAAAAATTTATACAAGATCTGCCTGAGCCTTCCCTTATTCAGGCTAAACAGTCTCGGCTCTTTTTGTAGAAAGAAAGAGAGCATAGGGGAGTGGGAGGCACAGTTGGTTATGGTATGTGTGCTTTTGGTTTAAAAGCATAACATTGAGCATGTTCCCTAAGTGCTATATTCTTGCCATTCATCCTGATCATACATCTCCTTGAGTGGTAAAGAATGCAATATAAAATAAACAAGACTTTAAATAGCACTAACATATACATTTAAAGCTGTGAAACACAAGGCTACAGGTCTTTAAAAATCAGATGTTTGAGTTCCTCTTAAGATTAAGAACAATGTGTTGATAGTTGCAGCAAGTTACAAGAACTTCATGGAAGTTACTGACTTGGGAGTCAGTGACAGGCTGGGAAACTGAAAAAAAAACCAAACAAAAACAAAACCAGAAACAACACAAAAAAAAACCAAAATAAATAAACAACAACAAAACAAAACAAAACAAACAAACAAACAACAAAAAAAAACCAAACAAACAAACAAAAAAAAAAAAAAAAAAAAAAACAAAAAAAAAAAAAAAAAAAAAAAAAAAAAAAAAAAAAAAAAACAAAACAAAAAAAAAAAACAAAAAAAAAAAAAAAAAAAAAGCAAAACAAAACACCAAAACCAACCAACCAACCAACCAATAAATAAAGATACAATTTTGGCCTTGTTGTGTAGTATCAGTGAATCAAATTTTACTTGATTTATTTTTGTTACACTTTGTCAAAACTTTTAACATCTCAATTACTAAATTATTTTAAACACTTCCTGGCTTTTTATTCAAATAAATGCTCTACTTAAACAGAGTTGAGCTGACGGCATTACTTATTCACAGCAGGAGCTTGAATGGCTTGTGAGTGCAGCTGCAGATGTCTGCCCGACTAACCAGCCCAGCAAACTCTTCACTGTTGCAGCAAGGCAGCAAGCCGCAGGGTGCCTGGAAGTGGTTCTGGCACGTAAGCAGTCAGGCATCATCTAGAAGCAAAATATCCAGAACAACACTGCAAAGGCTGACACCCTGAGAAAGACTAGAAAATGAACCAGGGAGAAATCATCCTGCCAAGAGCTTTCCTTTCTTTCTACTCCATGGATTACAATGTCAACGAAAAAAATGAAGCAAAGCTGCGTTACTTGCGCTCCTAAAATTTTATTTGAAGCACAGTTCTATGTCTGTTTTAGAGAAAAACAGTAGCATCCCATCAGAAAGGGGATGTCAAACTCCCACAGCGGGAAATCAGTGCTTCCAGAGGACACAAGAGTACATGATTTACCAGTCAGGCAGATATTCTTCTCATTCAGTATTTTACCCCCGATGATAGCTGTGACCAGGTTGAGAGGAGTAAATTTTGCAGTGGTGATCTGTAGGGCTATCTGTCATTAGAGAAACAGTTTTTCTAATAGCTAGTAGTGAGAACTTTATGTCCTAATTCTTCCCCAAGTATTATTTGGGTTTTCTTGGGTCTTTTTTTCAGGAGGAACAGAAAAAATCAACCTCAAAGCCTCGTAATAGATCCCAAAATATTTGTTCTGTAAATATCTGATTCTTTATGTAAGCTTACTATTAGTTCAGTTTCTCATACATTTAGGTTCTGTTTGGGGAGAAAATTAAGATTTTAATTTTTGATTTTCATTGGTGGTTATCTCAGAAGCAGGTGACTAAGCATTTTTATTTTGCTGTGGTAGCCTAGTAGAGGATAACACACATGTTTAGTGCACTCTTAATGCTTCTCTGAATGGAGTAGCCCATATGAAGATCATGTTAGTTATTTCCCTAATGGAAAAGGATAGTTATAAAATCTGCAATTTATTTGTTGCTTTTCTATTCATATAAATGGAAATGTTATTCTATTCATGTAATGGATATAAACAGGAAGTCATATGTTTTCTTAAAATTCCAAGCCTCTTATTGGTAAGTCCTCAGCTTCCAAAAGCGATTAGGGACTTGTTTTCAACCTTTTTGTTGTCTGCCTTCTTTTTGGATGCTTTTCTCACATATAAAGTGGATGGCTTTTAACCACCTTATATCCTCATTTTTAAGCACCATAGTGTCTGTGTTTTGTCTGTCTCATGTTTTGAACACAGTCTATGTCTAATATCTTCTCTAATTATTCCCTTACCATTATCACTAGCATCTCTCCTCTCTACTGTCAAGTAAGCCCGGTGTCCCTTCTGTTCTTTTTCCAGGATCTTCTAGATTCTCAATTACTCTGCCTTTCTCTGGGTTCCCTTAGATATTTATTTTGTCCTGAATTATTTCTCTCTTTCTTCTGTCCAACTTCTTTACCTTCCTGCCCTCCTCTCAGCCTGTATCATTGTTCTTCTACAGGTGCTGTACTGATACTTCAGGGTACCGATTTTTCAGTAGTGAGCATTACACACAATGTACTAACTTGGGATGTGTTATATTGTTTTCTTTCAGAATATGATGAAGTTTGTTAGTACTTTCTAAAGTATGGTTTTGAAAACGTACATTATTGAAATCAATTTTCAGGCAGTAAGTCACAAGTTTGTCTCTCTGGATAAAAAAATGAATAATAATAAAGATGATAATTAGGACCAACAGGTGATATTGCTAGTTACTTTCTAGCAACTCCAAGATAGGAAAGGGACTTGATGTCATTCCAAACAAGAAAATGTATGTGTAAAAAATAAAAAGAAAACCATCTTACTTTCTCTCCCTCCCATCCAGTTATATTTATGAATTAAAAGATATCCAGGTGGCCAAGAAGGCCAACGGCATCCTGGCCTGTATCTTAAACAGTGTGTCCAGCAGAAGAATGGAAGTGATCTTGCCCCTGTACTTGGCACTGGTGAGGCACATTGAGTACTATGTTCAGTTCTGGGCCCCACACCACAAGAAAGACATTTTGTTGCTGAAGGGAGTTCAGGGAAGAGCAATCAAGCTGGTGAAGGCTCGGGAGAACAAGTCCTGTGAGGAGAGGTTGACAAAATTGGGATTGTTTAGTTTGGAGGAGAGGAGGATGAGGGGACACTTTATTGCTCCCTATAACTACCTGAAAAGAGGTTGTAGTGAGGTGGGTGCAGCCTCTTCTCTTAAGTAAATAATGACACGGCTAGAGGAAATGTCCTGAAGTTGCAC
This sequence comes from Chloroceryle amazona, assembly GCA_027560015.1. NCBI lineage: Eukaryota > Metazoa > Chordata > Aves > Coraciiformes > Cerylidae > Chloroceryle > Chloroceryle amazona. Next base: position 3,911 of record JANHFX010000954.1, on the reverse strand, counting down.
CAGGGGGATGTTTAAATTAGATATTAGGAAGAATTTCTTTACTGAAAGGGTAGTCAGGCTCTGGAATGGGCTGCCTAGTGAGGTAGTGGAGTCCACATCCCTGAAAATATTTTAAAAATGTGTAGATGAGGTGCTTCAGGGCATGCTGTAGTGGGATTGTGAGGTGGGGTTTTCTTGTGCTTTTTTTTTTTTTCTTCTTTTCATTGATTTTGTTTGGTTCTTTGGTTTGTTTTGCTGTGTTTGTTTTTTTTTTATTGACAGTTGGATGCAGTAATCCTAGAGGTCTTTTCCAACTGTGACAATTCTGTGATTCTGTGATACTGTATTGCTGCACTACGGCATTTTCCCTCTGCATGTGCATGTTTTATCTATTTGTATGGAAATCAAGTCTTCTGGAACAGCCTTATGAGATTTGGTAATTTCAAGTAATAAAATATTTAATAATACAGTCTCCATTGTTGACATCCACCAAAAAGGAATTATGAGAACATGTACAAACAGTGCTACATGAATGGAGGTTATTCATTAACGCCTCCCAGGGAAAATTACCTTCATTATCTTTTTTCTAGATTTCAGGATGAGGGCTTTATTTGAAAATTACAAATGTACTCACACTTTCTTAAAAATAAGCTGAATTTCTAAAAAAATACAAAACCATTCTACTGCTTTTAAATGAAGCTGACATATGGTGTCAAAGTTAGGTCTTGTGATTTTTTTTGATATGTTGTCTCTCTCCTTTCAGGATTCCTGTACCCACACATCTGTCAACAGCATTCCCTATGGTTTCTTCCAATGTCCCTGAGTTGCCTGAGCCTGTTGTACCCTCTCAGATTTCCCCCAGATTTCCATCTGCATGCCAGGAAGGACTGTGCCTTAATGGAGGGACTTGTCATCCTCTCTCTCTCCCTACTGGGGCCACCTCATTTCAGTGCAATTGCCCTCTACACTTCACTGGTCGGTTCTGCGAAAAAGGTACTTGTGGTGCATTCTTTCTTTATTTGTTGGTAAATGTAAGTCTTGGGCTTCTCTGGAGCTGGAAAGGGGAAAGAGGTATTGATCACGTTTCTCTGCTTTTCATCACAGTTACTATTGGTAATACACGAGTAGATTCATTGAGGTATTCAGATAACTACTTATTTGCAACATAAGATAGGTGATATCAGTCAGGAACGCTAGTAGAAGTTAGAGATGAGTTAATGAAGAAAGAATTGTACTATCTATGCAAATTGTTGTGCACAGTGTTAATGCATGGTATGCAACATAATATTTCTGGGACAGAGAAAGCTAACTTAGGAAAATAAGGAGATTTCCTCAAAAGATTATATATTTTCCATTCCTATAGATTGTGGGTTTTTTACCACTGTGCCTGGTCCTTTGTTGGAAAAAGCTTTTTTACCTTATAGCTCATTTATACTTCTATTGTACTACTGTTGCTCATAAAACACAGATTAGTCAAATGAACATCATTTAATTAGAATTTGAATTTAAAAATAATTCTTTGAAGAATTTTTGTTTATTTGTTAAAATAATCAAGGATCTAATACAAACTGATCGATGTTTCTGTTTTGTAATTGTAATTATTTTGCATTACTGCTTTTCAGAAAGTTGTTTCGTATGACAGATTTCATACCTGACTTCAAAAACTGATATAGCTTTTAAGGTACAGTGAGTTATAAATAGCAATGGATAAATCTTGTAGTATTAAAGGTCACTACTGGTGTAAAGGAAAAGAACTAAAAATTTCCCATATTATAGTTATATAAGTGTAACTTTCTCTGAATAAACTTCTCATGCTATGAAACACAAGCAACAATAGAAGAGTTAAATATGCCCTTGCCAGACTGGTGGGATATCTGAGTTAACATCAACTTGTACGTAGGTCGTTACACTCACTATATATGAAAGCAATCAATGGCTAAGCTCAGGGGAAAAAAAAAAAAAAAAAAAAGTCGTGTTTCTTAGATATCAGAGAATATTTTAACTTTCAGCCTTTCCTAAGTTTACAATAAATTAAGTCATGTATTTTCAAACTGTCAGTGTTAAAATTTAATTTTGTGTATATTTTCTATGCATTTGGTATCTGGGCATACTCTCCACACTTGTTTTCAATATATGACAGCTGTGCAAACTGCACCATAAAATAGTGGAACAAAAAAAGACTGTTTCTTCCAAAGATAACAGATGTAGTTACCATTCTGTGTGTGTTTCAATGAAGTATTTTCAATATTTTAACAAATTCATTTATTTATTTACATATACTTTGTCTACTAGGATTCCCTTCTGTGTTCCAAAGAATGCAATTGACATCCTTGGTATTACCATTATCTTGCAGTATTTGGGTGGGGGCAGGTTTTGGCTTTTCCTAAGGGTTATGCCAGGAGTAAGCTATGTAAAATTTAAGCAGGAGTTTATTAGACATCCTATGGTAACAGACCATATCAGTGTATTATGTACAACCACTCAGTTGGGTGACACCTTGTCTGGACTCCATTGATGCCTTCTGCTAGTGCTTGATTCCTGCCTTCTTCTGCTGTAGTCTTACCTGACAGTTGATCTGTCAGTCTCCAGGAATCTTCTATGGTTTGGCATTTATGATGAAAAAAATACATAATCTATTCTTGAATCATGTTATCCAGGCTGAGTACTTACTTCCCTGTGCCACAGGGTTTGGTAGAAGTACTTTCCAGTCCACTGATTTAAGCAGATATTTTTGAGTTGCTCATTCAAAAAAATCATCCTAAGCTGTTTTCTCCTTTGAAGTTTAACGAGTACAGTCTTGCTGAGTTCATATAATGGGATGAGTCATTTGTCTCTCAGCTACCTTTCCAAGGGAATTTCACATGTTTATCTTACCTGTATATATCAAAGGGTCCCCTTCTCTCTCTTTCTGTGACTTTGTTTCAAAAATCATGTCTGAAAACATGACTGAATTATGTTCAAATTAAAGGCAAATAAAATTAAAAGCAGGGGACTATTAGAATAAATAACAGTTGTAAGCAAATATCCGATGATTATAACTGAAGCATCCTACATTATGCAAACAGGTTCAATTAAAACAGAATACAAGGTTTAAGAAAAACCTGAAACAAGTAGTTCCTTTTGAGAATATAACCTCAGCTGTAAAATCATATCATCCTTTTAGTCATTGATTGTCTAGTTTCCATGAGATATCTTCTTCTTTTATCTAAAATTGAAAGAGATGCCATTTGCTTTGCAGAAGCTTGAAGGCATGCTCAATTTAACCGCAATACATTTTTCTGCATAGGATATCTTTAATAGTTCTGGCACAGGAAGAAGAACATTTCTCTTCATTTCTCCCTTTGTGCAAAGAAGAAAAATTAAAGACTTCTTCTTTTCACAGAGCTCTGTTTTTACCCTCTATAAGACCACTGTTAATACAGGGAAAACCCACCTCTTTTGTGCTTAGTGCTCCTGGGTCAGCCAATGCTGCGATATGTGACAGGCTCATTGGCATCTCACTGGAATAGCTACAACCCCAGGGTATGTGCTGTTGCACTGCATGGTTATACAGATCAGGATTAGATTTGATGTATCCTGTATTTAGCAGCTGAAAAGTAACCAAAGCATAATGTGATTTTATTTAATCCTAAAATTTCAACAAGATTTATAATTTACTGTAATGAGACTAGAAATTGCACTATGACTATAAATCTTTGATATTAAAGGATCAGTTCTTTAAGAAATTTGGGAAAAACTCATAATTTGTATTTGTAATAATTTTATAATTATTTATTGAAAGGGAGAAAGTAAATTATCAAGTATTGTCGTGGTTTAGGGTCAGGGCAGCCCCTAAGACCCAACAGACGCTCTCTATTAACCCCCCCTCCCTCCCCAAAGGGGAAGAGAAAAGGAATAAGGGAGAGAGACTTAGTGATTAGAAAAGGAAACTA
>JANHFX010000949.1:11823-39058 GCA_027560015.1 Chloroceryle amazona | reverse complement strand
TGGTGGTGAGTCCTTTGGAAAAGGGGTCTCCCATCTTTTTTTATACACCCCTTAAAAAATTTAACATGGTGATAAGGTCTCCCCCAAGCATTTTTTTCTCAAGGATGAACAAACCCAGTTCTTCCAGCCTTTCCTCATATGGCAACTTCCTGGTCTTTTGATCATCTTTATGGCCCTTCTCTGGACCCTCTCCAGCCTGTCCACAGCTTTTTTTGTGTATCGGGGACCAAAACTGAAGATATACTCCAGGTGTGGCCTGACAAGCACTGAGTAGAGTAGGATGACTTCTTTATCTGTGCTGGTGATGCCATTATTGATGCAACCCAGCATCCTGTTGGCTGTAATTGCTGCTGCAGCACCCTGTTCACTTGTATTGAGCTTGTTGTCCCCGAAGATCCTCAGTCCCTTTCCACAGAGCTGTTCTCCAGTTGAATAGAACCCAGCCTGTAGTGCACTCCTAGGTTATATCTTCCCAGGTGCCAGACCTTATATTTCTCTTTGTTGAACTTACAGATTCTTGCTAGCCCACTCTTCCAACCTATCCATGTCTTCCTGTAGGGTGATTCTCCCTTCCAAAGTGTCTACTTCCTCAGTCAGTTTGGTATCATCAGCAAACTTCATCAGGGTACACTTGATCCCATCACCCAGATCACTTATGAAGATGTTAAACAGCCTTGGGCCCAGTATTGGTTCCTGAAGGATCCCATTTGTGACAGATTGTGAGTTTGAAAAAGAGGTATTTACCACCACCCTCTGGGTGTGGCCCTGTCAGGCAGTTCCCCACCAACCACACAGACAGCTTGTCTAGACCATGATTTGTCTATCTGCTTTTTGGATTAAGAACAGTTTTAAGCATTAGTGAATTTGTGATGGAGAATCTGCTGGAGCTGAGAAAGTCACCAGCTGTGCTTGACAGAGAGAATAGCATACTGGAAGATCACAGTGGTATCTAGACTTAAGTGCTACAGGTAGTTTTAGTTTGCCTGTCTGCTGAGTTGACACTCAATGCTGAGAATTCTCAAGTCCTTAAGATTATGTCTTTTAAAAGTGCTCCTTTTACTTAACTGCTAGTTCTCTCTTAAGTTTCAAAATCTTGCTTGTCCACTCATAGGCTTTGTAGTACCTATGTTATCTGTACATATAGTCTAGACCAAGACTTCCTTGGTAGAACATTTGTTACTGCAGAAAAGCATAGTGATTGAATGATTTTTTATCCTGATGTAAGTTTTTTTACTAAAAGCATCCTTAAATATTTTCTGCAATGAATTTTAAATAATTGTCATTTTCAGGATATTGTAAGCCCTTAAAGGAACAAGTGATGTACAGTTTTCAGCTGTGTTTGTTCTCTGTTATTTATCCGTTAATGGAAAAAGAAGTATTTAAAGCATTGATTGCTAGGTAGATAGAGCTCTGCATTAAAGATGAAGAACAAAAGAAAATTCCTACAGGGAAGATCAAATCTCATCAACTCAAAACACTGACCTATTGACCAATAGGGGAGACTTTTGTGCCCTCAATGAGATTTACAGGAAATCTATTGTCAGGCATTGTGACCTGCATATATTGGCCTAAGCAGAATTACCTTCAGTTGTAAAGTGCTGCATACTGTGAAGTTTCAATTGCCCTTTTAAACCCAAAGATTTTTGCTTGCAAGTACTTGAACAAGGGCTTTTTTTTCCTTTTTTTTTCCTTTTTTTTTTTCTTGTTTTTTTTTTTTCTTGTTTTTTTGGTGATTTCATGGCTTTTAATATATTAATATAGGAATCATGAGCTGCAAGGTGAAGGAGCAAGGCAGCAAACTATCTTTCTAAATATTTTGATTTGGTGTACTCACCGTCTGTACTTATTTTTATTAAATTCTTTTAACTTACTGAATCTCTTCATAGTGTTTTGAGAATGCATAATAGTCACAGACTACAGAAAAATCAGTTTTGTAGTACTTGTTGTAGGTATAGCTATTTAAGCAGTGATTAAGGAACGTATGTGATGAAACCCTTTGAATTCAAAAGTTTAAGCAAATCAGTACAAGTCCCCGTGAATTAAAAAAATAAAAACTTAGACTGCAGTTTTAGTCAGTTTGCATCTTTACCATCTCAACAGTAAATTGCATGTGTGTGTCTGAAAGGGCCCACAGTAGTAACTTACCTATTCTATTCTTGAAGTCAAAGATTAGATAATGAGCATCTCTGAAAATAGCTTTATTCTTTAAGAAGCAAAAGTACTAGGTATGTTAAGCTTTCAATATTGATTACTGTAGACAGTATTGATTATTGTAGACTTCATACTGGATAGTGGACTCAAACTCCAGATTTTGTGACAACAGCATCATATGCTCTTACAGTGCTCTTATTCTTTATCGCTGTTTGCAGAGCAAAATCTATTCTGCCTTTTTTATGGTCCTGAAAGGATGCAGGCGTTCTGAACTTCAAAATTGAGGTTAATAAAATCTATTTTAAGTTACTCTCTCACCATTAATCCTGGCCAGAAAAAAATTATATACTGAAGAACAGTTTAGTATTAACAGTTTGAAATCTAATTGCAACCTTTATTTGATTTATAAATGTCATTCCTCTTCTTCTCTTTCTTTTGGAGCTCAATCAGGCAGAGGTTATCTGTCCTTCATGCTGAAACAGTGTGGAAAGACCTCAACCAAAGGGACTATATAAGCTGCTTTTCATGTCTATACCTCAGTTATTGGAACTTTGGTCATGGATAATATAAGGGAGGGAAATGGGGGATCATTCAAGGACAGCCTTGTTCTGTAAAGCAGAGCAATCTTTCCTTCTAATTGTGCTTGAAAGAAAGGACTATGCCCTTTTAAAAGGGCACACTTCTTTCCCAAATAGAAAGAAGTGCATTTGTGAAGTTTGGAGATTTTGGGGATTTAAACATACTGCTGTCAGTAGAGTTTTCTCCTCTCTTCTGTAACAGCTGCCTCACTAGCATGCTAGCTTCTGTGTATCATATTCTTAGTCGCCAAATTCTTCTCACTCATTGTGAAAGAGGCATTAAAGAGTGGCACTAAAGTCTGGGCAGTAATTTTCACTGTGTGCCAATGTGCCCAAGTCTCTTTGTGTTTCATCCCATCTGGTGTTAAAATCACATAGGTCTGTGTTGTTCTAGCTGTCAATTTAAAACTCTCAGTGTATGGGAATAAGTGTTACTGATGTTAAAAATATGGATAAAGTTCTGATAACCAGTCCTGTACTTCCAGCTGTCATTAAAAAGAATTCTTACTTTTGCCTATGATATTAGTATTTGACATGGATTTCCATTCAGATATAGAAGCCTTGAAGTAGTATATGCCAGAGAGAACAGTCTCCGATCTCCAATTTTTCATGAATTAGTATTATATTTCTTTACCTCTCTTCATGGAATTTTTAGGTTATGGATTGAAATTTAGGGTTTGTGGACACAGGAGATACCTCTTATTTCAATTTCCATGTGGAGCACCTTGTGCTAATGGACATTTGGTTAGAAAATGTGGACTTATGTCCTTGATGATGGCAGTGAACTTAAGGTGATTTGTGTGAAGACTAGTGTGGTTCTAATAAAAAGACGATTTTATAATCTTTCGTTATACACTACTTGATATGTAAGCACAAAGCTGTTCCTTTACTGCCCTCTACTGGACATAATTGAGAAGTTCACGGGAAAATATTTGTTTCAGCAGGGAAAGGAAATAATTAAAAATATTTTTCTATTTGAACAATGGTACTGATTTGAATAATTATATCTAACAGAGGATATTTTAAAGAAAGGGAGGTATGAGTCTGGTTTTATACTTCAGTTGTTACTCTGAACATGGTCTGAAAGGAGACATTTCTAGTTTCTGGAATTAGAAATGAAGTGAAATAATAATACCAAGTTTTTGTGGACTCTTTGGGTGAAAGCTGTTGGTACAGTGTCTAGTTTTCCAGTTTGCAGTGATACCAGCGTGGTATACCACTGCATGGACATGGGGTCCTTCTGAAGTAGATCACATTCTGTACCAGAAAAATTTAGACTGGGAACTTTAGTAACATTCTGCCTCTTTAGCCTAAGATGCAGTGGTCAAACAAATTCTTGATGTAGTTGTATTGTACTCATTAAGATACTACTGTTTATGGTAATCAGTTTCCTAGAACAGCATCTTTCCTTTTAGCTTTTAGCTCCATTGCTCTGGAAAAATGATTTCCCAGGAAATATAGAGCAATTTGTATATAAAAATAATGTTTCTTGTGATGCGTCTAGCTGCCAAAAAGCTGGGTGCGAAAACTGACAAACAGTGGAGGAAAGGGGAATGTGGATTTTATTATGAGAAACAGAATTATTAGTTCATAAATTTCAAACTCTTTGTCTTTTTCACAGAAATGTAGCTATTTTCTATTGATTGTTTTATGTGTCTGACGCTGCTGACTCTTAGTAAGCTGGAGCTCAAGGTCTCTGAAAGTCTTTAAGCCTTTCATGTGAGGCTTTAAAAATGTCCCATAACTTGGATCCATTTTATTTCTGATACTGAATATGTTACCATATTTCTGACACCTTAAGTTACTATTTAAAGACCATTCCCTTAGCTTCATTGTTGCCTTTCCAGCTTCCCTGCCTGTAAGTACATTGCCATTTTCCCTTCCTGCTAAATGAGATATCTTATTTTGGCTTGGTAATGCCGCTGTGATGGGGAGATGACTGCAAAGAAGACTTGTATGATGGTCCATCTCTGTGTTTGCAGAAGGTATATGTACATGCAATAGTTTGAGGCTGCGGGTGTATTACATTTGTTAACTGTACCTAAGTCATTGAAACATGAAATTTAGGTCCCAACTTAAAACAAAGCAAAATACCCCAAACGCGCAAACCTACTTTTTTAAAATTTTTTTTTTCCCTCCCATACCGCTATTAATTTCACATGAATGGCAGTGTCAGGGAAGTTATAGTTCTCATAAGAAAGACTTCAAAAAGTTCCAAGCACTGCAAGAGAGGACACAGTTTTCGGCCGGTTAACAGTGGTTAAACTTCTTATACTTTTTGTCTGCTATGACTGCACACTTCTTGATGGCTTACTCCTATTTAATCCTCTTCTTTCTAGTGACTCCAGAATGCACAACTGGCATCTGGGAATTCTAGCTACTGTGACTGTCTTGTATATGCTCTGAGCACTGAGATTTCTTGAAACTGTATCTCTATGGCGGCTCCAAAGTTCTGTGTTTCTCCAGTGACAAGCTTACTGACATAATGGATGTTCTCTCGGACAGGAACTTCCCCTTTATCACCTCCTATGTCATCATATTATTCAAGTCCAGTTTCAAGGCTGTTCACTTCTACCTCACTTGTCAGGCTGAAGTTGTTTGAATACACTTCTTTAGCCCTCAGCAGGAGTGAGTAACAAGTCATGCATAAATCTTGTCTATGTCAATATAAAGGGGTTTACCCGCAACTAAGCATGAGAACCAACAGGGGCATCTTTTTCCCCACAAGGTGTTGTAGAAAGGGAGAGCTGTGTTTGGCAGCTGCAACTCATCTGCAGATTGGAAAGGACTTGAACTTTATCCAAAGACAACCAAACTATACCTGCTTAGCAGTTGTAGTCATTTTCTTTTTTTCTTTTTATTTCTTTTTGTTTGTTTGTTTTTGTTTGTTTTACCTAAAGTGAAGCACATGGCTTATCTTCAAGCCCCCATGCCAGTGTAGTGGTTTACACAGTGTTGTGCAGGTCATGTATGACTCCTCTGTCAATGATACTTGTTACTCTAGACTTCATATACGGGAAATGTTTATAGTGAGGGTTGAATGCTGAAAGAGCATTTACTTCATTGGTTAAGAATTGTTTGTAGTTAAGTGACTTTATAGTTTCTAAAAGGTTGTTTATTATCTGGACAGGAGATGGCTCCACCTTACCATGATCAAGAGGCATCATCATTTCTAACACTAGGTGGAAGCGGTCAGCACACCTCCCAGAGATGTGTTTAGACCTAACCTTTAGAGTTATGAGTCACAGGGAAATGCGTTTAAGTAGGAACAAGCAAGGTCTTAATCTGAATATGGAAGCATACAAACAGAGTGAGTGGATGATGATCCAGATATGAGGTACATGTGTGTCCTCTTCACTTAAAGCTTTATCTTGGCTGAGCATTTCACATAGAAATTGGACCTCAGCCATGGAGATTTGTAAGTATCCTCTCAACATACTAGCATAATTAAACTGAAAAATCTTGCAGAAGTGGCCTAAATAGAAGAGAAGAAATATGTCTATTACTGTATTTAAACTTAATAAAATTTACTTTTATCTTTTTTCTATAGTTTTCTTTATTGCTTATCTGATAGAGGGTATTTTGATGTAAATTCAAAGCCTCAAATGAGTACATTTTCATGGCTGTGGCATTGCACAAAGGTAGGATACTGGATAACTTTTTCAGTATGCAGTGTCCCAGTGTTCACAAATGCTTCAGTCCTTAGAGCAATCTAGGCTTGTCCCCTCACCTGATACAGTGAGCGGCTGAGAAAGGTGAAAGCCACAAAAGGCCAGTTTAGAAAATGGTATTGCAAACTGTTAGCATGCAGAAATTCTGTCTGGAAATCACATTGGCATTGATGTGCAACAGGATGTTGGAAGAAGTGACTGAACGTTATGGGATTATAATAAACATATAGCATCATTTCTCACATTTCTAAGGCTGACATTGAAGATTTTTTTACTTTTTTGCTGTTTCTTAAAAGTCACAATTCTGTTTGTGTTATCATGGAAACAGATCTGAGATATCTTTGTTCTTTAAGTTAGGACTGAAACTGACTCAGCTTGAATATCTAAGAAAACTTTGGAGATGCCATGAGTTTGTGTGCGGTATCTTACTTAAGATGTCTGCCTTCATATATTCTGTTAGGTGCACATGGAAGTAATGAGTGACTGAATCTTGTTGAATAACCAATGTTTTCAGTGTTGGGTAAGCATAACCAATGTTTTCAGTGTTGGGTAAGCAAACACTTTGTAGCCACTGGAGAACCCAACTTAATCCCACCCTGAGATCAACCCCTTTGGCCTTGACCCTACAAGAAGCCTTCCAAGCCAAAGGAGAAAATTATTCTAATTTGACTCCTAGTTGAGAAACTGTGGTCTAGATGTCCTGTAACCTGGATGTGGCCTGTAACCTTTCTTTATAAGATTTTTTTGCACACAGCTGCTTCTTTCTAGACAGGTATTGTGTGAAGTTTTTGGACACGTGGTTCAGTAAGGATACTGATTCTCACCTTCTGTATGATTCTACGAGGTTTGCTTGGCCAACATGATTCTGGTACTGCTATATTTTTGCTTGTCAGACAGGAACATGAAACTCTTTTCTCTTTTTGGAATTATTAGTATTGTGGTTTTATTTTATTTTATTTATTCTGTTTTTAATTTTTCTTTTTGGGACTGATGAAATCTAACAGTTCTATGGGGCTTCATCTAAAAGGAATAAATAAATCATTTTGATGGTTTCTTACATCTCATTTCAGCTGAAGAGAGGCTGAGATGAAGTCATAGTTCTACTTTGGACTGCTGCTCAGGAAATAAAATAAGACTTAGAAGTTAAATACAGTACATATCTTGTGAATTAGTAAGTTGTGCCTAAAAACTTTCCTTGCAGAATCACTTTTTTTTTTCCCTTTTCTTTTTCAATTTCAGTTTTTGCTATGAGAATAGACACTTGAACAAACCAGCCAAAGACAGAAAAGCATTTTTTCTCTTGGGGGTGTGCAGTGGAATAATTTCTGTAAAGTTTCTATTACCGTACATTTCCTATAGTGAACGTTGTGATAGGTACATTCCTCACCATTTCCTTTATTCTTCTCTTCAAATTTAAAATAGAATTATTTTCAGGATGACTTTTAAAATGTTATTAAGAAAGAAATTAACTCCACATCTCTCCTATTTATTGTTCATTGACTACTTTTATTAGGCTGGCAGTATTCTTGTGTAAAACTATTGTATTGACAGACATTGACCTGTTGGAGGGTGCTAAGGAGCCCTTCCAAACTAAAGCAGGAGGTAGTTTGATAATTCTCCATTAAGGGCAAAGGGTAGTAGGAGCTGGTGCTTGGAAGAAATAATACTGTTAAGAGTCTAAATCAGGCTATTTTTGATAATAATCTTAGCTGTATGGAAGCTGTATGGGAGTGTTTGTGCAGGATTTGTGAATATTTTATTTATTTAATATGTTAAGCAGATAAAACTCTTGGAAAGACACAAAGTTTAAGCCTTTTGACAGACCTTCCAGTGGAGTAGGTTTGGTAAGCTCTGTGCAGTTGCTGCTTTTCTCTTTAGTAGGCCTTCCATGGACATCCATTTCAAAAGTATTACCATTTGTATGTGTGATGATATAAAGAAAGTTTAAATTGATTGCTGAGAGCTTTTATTTTGACATCTGTTAATGTTTCTTTCTCTTGCTTTAAGTGTTTAGAGTCAAGATGCATTCTACATGCTTGCTACTTTGATTTACTTTTCCAAAATTAGTAACTTCAGTTGCATTTTTGTAACCTTAAATGTGCTTATGTTAAATGTCTTTTTAATATTAATTAATTTTTCTTGATCTCCCTGATTTAACTTGAAGCCAAGAGAAATTTGGGGATGAATTTCTCTTTTCTATTCAGTTACCAGTTGAAGTGAAAACACTTCATTGGTAGAAAATAGTGTAGTTAAAATTGTGTGTGAATTTCCATTATTGCAGATCTTTAGTTACTGCTTTTGGTAGAAGTATTTTTCCAGATGAAATTCTGTGTCCAGGTCTTTACCTGGACATACGTGCCTAATGATTGCTTTTGTGTTTATTGTAACTTGAAAAATTATTTTTTCCAGCTTAGATTACTTAAAAAAAAAAAATAAAATTAGTAAAAACTATGATCTACTTCATGAACTTTTTCTAGTCAATCCAAATTTCCAAGTAGATTCTAAGCATAGTCATTTGCATTTTTGTGCTTTTCTAATTGTTTTAAGAATGGATAAGAAAGAGGCAACTGCTTGATTCCATTTTGCTTAAACTATGTGTGCATGTACAGCTGTTATTCTGTGTCATGAGATGCAGTAACTGACTGAAGTAGTCACAGTATTTGTTAAAGGACATCATGAACATCCTGATAGTTGCTACCAAAGCCAAAATATTTCTGAGGAATTATGTATCTTCTTTGTGCTTCCTCTGTTTCATCACAGGAATTGTATACTGTATTGATACCATTGTATTTTGGAACATAGAGGGTGTGGTTATATTGCCTTGGGTGTCAACCTTGCTGAAAAAGCAAGTAGTGAAGAAATAGGTAGGATATTTAACTTGGTCTTTCTGCTTTCTGACTCCAGATGCAGTTTCCTTCATTGTAAAAAATGCAGCAATGACATAATTCTGATACTGTATGAGTATGGTGTATGGAGTTCTAATACATTGAATTAATAGAACAGTATTTGTCTCATGTTTCCATTTCTCTGGACTTAAATTTCTTCAAAATGTACTTTTAGGGAGCTACAGTGAGAATAAAGAAATTGGAAGAAAATATTGAAGCAGAGAGAGCAGCACATTTGGAATGCAAATTCAATTCAGAGATCATCCAGGTAAACTTTTTGTTAAATATTTTGTAGAAATTTGCAGCAAAGCAGTTAATAAAGTTGTAAGATACAGTCTTCCAAAAAATGTTAAGGCCACTTACTTGCTTCAGTGAAAACATTGAATAGATTTTTTTCAACAAGTGTCAAAATTGTAGTAGCTAATATATAAATGGAGAGACCAGAAAAATACCTCCTTTTCAGGGTACATTAAAGTTATTAGAATAAATAAGAAAATAAAATGCCATATTTATAAGCTTGAGAATTCCCCCTAGCATTTAAACAGTGAGGGAAAAGGAAATGTTTCACAATAGTTAAACACTATACTACTGTTTAAGCATCCTGCCTTGACTGGACTTTTAGAGCTGTTTGGAGATACAGTGCACACCTCCAGCTTTTGTAGTTGTGAGAGCTTAGTGCAGCCTGAAACTGCAGTTCCAGATAGATTTATTCAGAGTGCATCTCAGCTTCAAATAAAGTTATTATATCTGCAGTTACTGGTAAAGATTGATTATATGAAATAATGTGGTATAGATACTTTAATATTTGATCTTTGTATTATTAAACTGTATCACCTGGGATTTGACCCAGTAAGGCAATTATGTTTTATTTTAAAAAGCAAGTGAGAAAAACCTAAGTAACAATTGCTTAGTAATTTCATACTAACAAGCCCTTTACACTGGACTTTTGAAACAAAGGAAAATTTTATTTTGTTAAAGGATTTTATTTTTTTTTGTATATTCTAAGTAACAAAAATAAGTACTGCCATACTTCAGTCAGTTATTTTCTTATTCTTATGATAATTTCCGTGTACAGGCACATACATTTTTTTAAGTGAGAAAACTAGTAGAAAGGAAATATTTAGGTTTTTTTGGTTGGTTAAACACTTATCTTTTATAAGGGAATGACTGGTAAGTTTGGTAAGGTTTTCTTCATGTTAATATTCATGAACAAACTTCAAGTGTGCCCTGTGGAGTGCAAGTGTAGCCTTTACTGTTAATCCCACACATTCATCAATCTACTTAAAAAGTAGAATTTCGCTGTAAAACTTCACTAATAACTGAAAAGGCAAAAATCCAGGCACCAACAAAGGAGAATAAAAGGCTCTTCTGGTCAGCAAATCTGTTTATATCCGTTATAAGCTGTATGTATTCATACATTTTTGCATGTGATTGATGCTTTCACATAGATTTAATAGAATATAGTTACATGTAAAGCAGAGCAGAACATAGAACAGCATTAAAGATCATGATAGTTTTTCCTAACTTGCTTTAATTGCTTTCTTATCACTTGATAGTTAAGAATTCGAGACCTTGAAGGAGCTTTGGAGGTGGAAAAAGCCAGCCAAGCAGAAGCTCTTTCGGATTTAGAAATGATCAAGAAGGAGTTCAAAGAGGTAGAAAATGCATATGAGAGAGAAAAACACAATGCCCAAGAGACCTTGGAAAAACTCAATGTGTAAGTTACTTTTAAAATTCATTGTAAAATGGCAGCACACAGCACAGTCACTAGAAAACAACACTATCTGATTCAATTTTGCCAAATTGTGCCAAGGTTCGGAACCTGGCATTCTATTAATAACAGGTCCGTATCAGTACCCATACACATTGCTCTGATTTTATTATTTGATGTGAAATGAATGTGGAGTCATGAATTCCAGATACATGAATTAAAAAAACCCCAATAACATATTTAAGTACTACACATCCACCAAAAATACAAACCACACATCATGAAAACGTACTAGATCCTGAGAGGAGTGTTAATGCTTTACACTGGGTGTTACATATCAGTAAACCAGGTTGATTCTTAGGGGTTCTAGTATGTTTGTCATTCTAATGCTTTTATTTGTCTACTTTCAGTTGTCTTTTTAACTTTCATTACAATGCTTCTCGAAAGTACTCCTATTGTAGTAAATCCTTACTTTCATGTTGCTACCAGATGATTTATCTTGGATATCTGTGTTCAGTAATGATATTCAGTACAAGAACCTCTCATGAAGATACCACTTGGCTCCACAGAAAATTCATAAAATATCTGAGTTTCTCAGCTGCATTTTTTTTAAAACAGTTTTGATTGGTTGATTTCTCATACTAGACCCCAGTCCCCCCGAGTGGTATGTATATACACATAAGCCGCCTTAACAGAGTTTGTCGGAGCATTTAATTCTGTAAATTGTATTAGTTTCTCAGATGAGCAAAGACCTTTCATCTCAAGAAGTAGTCTTAAAGGAAGTACTGCCAGTGTATGCAATAATGCTGTCCAGTTGTTACCATGTGGAGCTCCACTACCCCTTTAGATGTTAAATGTGAGCTCTTTCAACATCTCTGTTTTTTCCAAAAGACTTAGAGATTGCAAATTGCAATCCTGTAAGTTAGTGGCAGAGATGTGAGTTGTTAAAGCCTGAATTACTCTATTATTAGTGTAAATATGTTCTAAGAATCAAGGGATGACGATAATAGAGATAAAATGTAAGCTAATTAGAAGCATTTTGATAGCAGCTTAAACATTCATTTAGGAATTTTCCGAACTATTAGTACTCTACAAGTTTTACCACATGATCTACTTTTTAAATTTTAAATTAGTAAAGGTAGTTAAGAATTGTGAAAATCTGTAAGTGGTAATTTTCTAACTATGTCTTTACGAGACTCCTAAATACACTTTTCTGTATTAGATTATTCAGACCAGCATAAGGGTGATGGTTAAATATTGAATTACACTACTGCATTCAGTAATGTTTTGTTCCGTGTGAGAATCCCTTATCTAGACATATGAAGCTATTTCTTTGAAAAGTGAAGCTGTTTATGTTTAGGGTAGTTCTGGTACATGAAAATCACACTTTTGAAAAATGGGAAGAACTCTTATAAAAACCCTTATTCTCAATCAAAAAACTAAGAAGTTATTTTTTTAGGGACTGTTTCTTTGTAATTGCTGTAGGAAGTGCCAGAATATGTGTATTTTTGTGGTTAAGACTAGAAAATATGGTACTTAGAATTATGATACCAGTTACTTTAGGAGCTTCACTATTAGTGCTTATAGGGAAGAACGTGGTTGTGTTACTGAAATACTCTTAAGAACCTTAAGCAACCTTTCCCTTTTCCTTTAAATTGGATAATTCCGTTCCACACTTCTTTCCCAGGAAAGCAGATTTGCCCTATTGTGGGGTTTGGGTTTTTTTGAACAAAAAGGAATTTTTGCCTACTTAAAGCACTTGTTCTCTATGTTAATTTGTTTAATATCTGAAGACTACTTTTCACTACTTGAAATCATCTGTTGGTGCAGGCAATTACTTGTAGTAGCTTCTGCCAACAGAGCTTTTTGAAAACATATTATCTTCTGTGATTTCAGAGAATGTGAACCTTTCCATGAAAGTTAAACCATTTGTGCTTTTTTTAATAGACCTTCAAGAAACAGAAACAGCCTATTATTAACAATTTTGTTAGTCCAGACACCTAAATTTCCAAAGGTCCATAAAAATAGGTAGTGAAGGTCAAGCTTTGTTTCAGATGGTATCAATATACTCAGTTCCCTTGCAGTAGTTAAAGGGGGTGGTCAGGTACTGTCTTGTCTGTTTCTTGTACCTTTTTTATTCTTTGGAGCATTCAGGTATCAGTAGCATTAGTGAATATCAGTGATAGCTTTCACCAGATCCCTTCAGAGAGAATACAAGAGCCTTTGATCTACTTACCTTTGAAGGCTGTGGTCCTTGGACTCCAGACAACATCAGGAGCTTGATGTTTTCTTTTAAGCCATCATTTGGCATCCCAACGTATTTTTGCCTTTTCTGGAGGAGAAAATTTGTCTTTCAGTCTTAGTCTCTGGAAAGTCTTAGAGACTTTCATTTGTTATGCTAGAACACTTGTATGTCTTTTTAGCTGGACTTGATGTAGGATAAATGATATCAAACTTGGAAGATATACAAAGCTGTGAGAATTTATTTTCTGAGAAAAACATGGTTGTAATAGCTGAAACTGAGCAAACAGGCTTTTCTGGGTTGCATAATTTATTAATTAGCTTCGAACCCACTAGCACTATGTAAATTACAAGTGACATGGGATTTGGGTCTCTATGTGTATTTATTTTTCTTGAAGAGTGAGAGCATGACATAGAATAAATTGGAACTGCTTTTGCTGTGTTTCTGAAAGCTGTGGGAGTAGAAGCTACTTTGGGGGACTTAAACAGGCAAGTTCTTTCTCAAAGAATAAGTTGTAACCATCTACAGCTATAAGAAAAATAATCAGTGAAGCTGAAGCACATAGGTATTTGGAGGACTGATAAAATTGTCCGTCTGCTAAAAAGATATATTGATCTATAAGAAAGCCAGTCAGGAAGTGACAACATTGATTCAGAAGTTTCAAAGTTGGAAGAACTTTGGGCCCATTGCAATTACTTTCAATTCTAGTGAGACAGAAGTCCTAAGAGACAAGGAAATGAGAGTTACCTGGATGCTTTCTGCTGAAAGTTACATCAAAGAGTAGCTCAGATTGAAAAGGGTTACAGGAGATCTGTAGTCCAACCTTTGCTCAGACCAGGATCAGCTATGATTGAACTTTATCGAGTTAGGTTTTGAAAACTTCCAGGAATGGAGATGGCACCTCTCTGGTAACCTGTTCCACTCTTTGACTGGCATTAAGGTGGAAAAAGATTCAAATTGTGTGAACATCCTTGGATTTGATTTGTGAATGTTGTCTTGTGACCTCTAGCCATACATTGCTGTGAAGTGACAGGCTGCATTTTCTTAATAAACTTTCATATAGTGGGGGGGGGCTGTTGTACACCCTGAAGTTATTTCTTCTTCAGCCTCAACATACCAAGTTCCCTCACTTCTATATGTACTTCAGGCATGGAGAGCAGAATAAACCCCCCATTATCCAGGAAGAAGCAGTTAATGACCTGATATGCCACGTGGACACTTGCAAGTCTATGTGGCCAGATGGGATCCACCTAGGAGTGCTGAAGGAGCTGGCAGAGAAGCTTGCCAGGCCACTCTCTATCATTTATCATCAGTCCTGGTTAACAGGACAGTTGTCCCAGACAACTGGACACTTGACAATGTGATACCCATCTACAAGAAGGGTCAGAAGGAGTATCTGGGGATCTCATCAGCCTGACCTCAGTACCAGGGAAGATTATGGAATGTTTCATCTTGAGTGCACTCTCATGCCATGTACAGGAAAACCAGGGGATCAGGCCCAGACAGCATGGGTTCATGAAGGGCAGGTTCTGCTTGACCAACCTCATCTCCTTCTCTGACCAGGTGACCTGCCTAATAGATGGATGGGAACGGGAGATGTTTTCTATCTGGAGTTTAGTAAAGCATTTCACACCGTCTCCCACAGCATTCTGCTAGGTATACTTTTCACTGTGTTAAAAACTGTCTTGATGGATAATCTCAGAGAGTTGTGGCAAACACAGTTAAATCCAGTTGGTGACTGGTCACAAATGGTGTTCCCCAGGGCTCTGTATTGGGGCCAGCCTTGTTTAATATTTTTATCAGTGATCTGGCTGAGGGCACCCTCGGTAAGTTTGGATGATACCAAACGGAGTGGGAGCTCTGCAAAAGGGATCTGGACAGGTTGTCTTAATGGGCTGAGGCCAGCTGTATGAGGTTTAACAAGGCCAAGTGCCAGGTCTTGCATTTCCGTCGCAACAACCCCAGGCAATGCTACAGGCTTTGGGAAGAGGGGGTGGAAAATTGCCCATCAGAAAAAGACCTGGGGCTGTTGGTTGACAGCTGACTGAATATGAGCCAGCAGTGTGTCTAGGTGGCCAAGAAGGGAAACAGCATCATGGTCTGTATCAAAAATAGTGTGCCTATCAGGAATAGGGAAGTGATTGTGCCCCTGTACTCGGCACTGATGAGGCCGCAGCTTGAGTATTGTGTTCAGTTTTGGGTGCTGCTGTATAAGAAAGATATTTTGGTGCTGGATTGAGTCCAGAGATGGGCACCAAAACTGGTGACAGATCTGGAGAAGGTGTCCTTTTAGGAATAGCTGAGGGAACTGGGATCGTTTAGTCTGGAGAAGAGGAGGTGGAGAGGAGACCTTATTGTTCTCTACAACTACCTGAAAGGAGGTTGTAGAGAGGTGGGTGTTGGTCTCTCCTCCCAAGTAACTAGTGATAGGACAAGAGGAAATGGGCTTAAGTTGCACCAGGGGAGGTTTAGACTGGATACTAAGAAAAGTTTCTATACTGAAACGGTGGCAAGGCATGGGAACTGGCTGCCCAGGGAGGTGGTGGAGTTACCATCTTGGAGGTGTTCAAGAAATATGTAGATGTGTCACTTCTAGACATATTTAGTAGTCATGATAGTGTTGGGTTAACAGATGGACTTGATGATCTTAGATGTCTCTTCCAGCCTGAATGATTCTATGACTTTATTCTATGATTCAGCCCTTGACTATGTTGGTGACCCTGCCCTGAGCTCACTCCAACTTCTTTCCTGTGTTATGGGGAATGTGTGTGCTTAAAGCTGGTCATTATCCTAGATGTGTTGTTATGAATGCCGAATAAAAGGTGATAAATCACTTCTCTTGATCTTATGGCTATGGTACTACTAATATAGCCCAGGATACTGTCAGCTATTTCTACTGTATGTCATGCTGCTGATTTCTGGCTAGCTTGATGTCTACCAAGATTACCAGGTCCTTTTCTGGCTTCCTAACCAGTTACCAGCAATAGCTTTAGGGGGCTCTTGCTTCCCAAATTCAGATATTTGCACGTTATTGTTGAATCTCAGAAGGTTCATGCTGGCCTGTTCCTCCTCCCTGGCTAGGTTCTAGGGAGTGGCAGCTCTGCTCTTGAGTGCATCAGTTGTGTTTGTCATGACCTGCCCCCACCAAATTCACTGTTACCTGCAAACTTGCTGGGACTGCACTCTTGGCTTAATCCAAGTGATGGATGTTAAACTGTTTCTAATACAGGCTCCTACAGTATTCAGCTTGTCACCAGACACTACCATCTGAGCTTTACCATCAAAACATTTCTATCAAGGTTGCAGTTCCCTGGCTGTAAAACTGCTATGTGAGACACTGCCAAAAGCCTTGTTAAAGTTGATTTATATTTAATGTACTTGCTCTTGTTTTGTCCACAGATCTCCTCTTGTCATTTTATCATGGAATATAACTTGAGTTGGCCAGACATGATTTAGCTTTTGTATAACTTCAATGACTGTTACCAATCCCCTTTTGTTGTGAGCCCAGAAATTTGTTCCAAGAGGATTTACTTATGGCCTTCCCGGGACTGCATAGAAGCTATCTGGTCTATAGTTTCTTGGCTTGTACTTTTGCCCTTTTCCAAATACAGGTGTGACACTTGCATTCCTCCATTTGCTAGGGACCTCCTTCAATCTCTGTGACCTTTCAAAGATGATAAAGCCTTGCTTTGACATTGATCAGCTTTGTCAGAACTTGTGAGTGTAGGTGGCCTCTTCAATTTCTTTGAGTTGTGTTCTTGCAAGTAATCCCAGACTGGATCGTCACCAACTGCTAGTAGCTGTTCTTTTTGAGGCCTTTTGCTGGTCATAGAGGCTTGGAAGACCTTGTCAGGGAAGACTGAGGCAAAAAAGGCATTGAGTGTGATGACTTTTTGTGTCCACTCTTGATAAATTACCTGGTCTGTGAAGAAGCAAGTCCATGTTTTCTTTTCCACCTTAATGTAGTGGTAAAATTTCTTTGTCATCTTTGCAAACATCAATTCTAGGTGAGCTTTTGGCTTTCATGACACCATGCTTACATACTCAGGAAGTCTTTCGAAATTCTTCCTTGGGTTCCTGTCCTTGCTTCTGTCTCCTGTATGCTGTTGTTTGGCCTTCTGGCTTTCTTATAAGTTGCCTGTTTAGCCACACCAGGCTCTCTATATACCTGTTTTCTGAGTGCCAGCATGACTGATATAGTACAAGAACTGTTTGAAATGGTTGGAACAGTCTGCTGGTAGAAAAAGAGAAGTCACGCCATTCTTAGTAGAATGTAGTCAAGTATGTGGAAGCTTTAGGAGCAATAATTGAGCTTGAAATCAGAGTTGATTATGCAAGATGTGACACAGTCTCTTTGAAGAGGGCTACTGTGTTTTAAAACATGATGAATCCTGTTTATGAGTAATTTGGAGCTCATATCCAAGTGACCAAATGAAATTATGATTGTAAGCCTAACACAAGCTAATGGTAATGGAAAAGAACATAACCACTTCTTGAAAAACCTTTCTTAGGAAGAATATATAAATTACTTCAGTTGAAAAAAAAAGAAGCAACTTCAGAAGCCATATGATGTGCTAAAATGATATGTGTCATATGCATTAATTATCTTTAGAAGTATATAGTATACTTGACAAAAGTATTTTTGGTAAAAATATTCTATTACTGAAACTTCCCAGGTTAGAAAGAGAGTGTTCCTCCACAAACAAGCAGATGAATGAGAAGATTGAAGAAAAGAAGAAAGTAATTGAAGACCTCTCCAAGAAACTAGGGAATAGTGAAAAAACCTGCATAGAATTACAGGAGACAGTGGCAATGGTAAGAGAAGAGGCCCATGGCACTCATTGTTCAGGGTTTTCTAAACATACTGTGAACATAACTTGCAATTTCTGTGCTGAGCTGGTTGAATAACTCAGCCGTTGTGTTACTCTGATACTATTTATGTTACTTTGTTTTGTGAAACATGAGTAAATACAGCTAATACACTGGAGAAGCTAATTCAAAAATATATTTTAAGTGATGCACCATGTATTTAACTGAAGAGTTATTTTGCAGAAAGCAATTACTTTAAAAGCATGGCTATGAGTAAAGAGTAACTTGTGTTTTCATTCCTAGTGAAGAATGCAATTTGTTGGTATGCCTTATGATTCCTTGTGGGAAAAGTTACTTCTTCCCAAGCTTTTTTCTTCTCCAACCTTTATTAGCTACCCATGTGGACTTGTTTCTTTTGATTTTACTTAACATTTAGTGCAAGAATTTGACTGTAAAAGTTGCTTGAAATTTGCTTACTTGAAGGTGATAAAGCAGAGGGATTTTGATTTTGGTTTGGTGTGGATTTGTCATATTCAATGTATTTTACTGCATTATTTTCTGAAATATTTTTCCTTTTATGTGACAGATTGGGCCCTTCCCACTGTCTCTACCCATCTTAAATTCGAATAATAATTTTGTCATCCTGTTCCATAGTAGCAGGGAGAAAGCAAAGATCTTAGAATACTTAGAAGACCTTACATTCTTCAGTCATGTCATAGCATTTGCTGTATTTCTATACTTAGTCAATGTAAACTTCTTTTTACACTGGCTTGCAACTTGGTCCTGTTTCTCTCTCTTGCAGCTGTGAGTATAGAAGGTACATGTGGTCTGTTGCTTGCTGCTGACAGACATTGTGCAGGAGCAGTAGCAGAGACCTGCATTGGAAGATCTTCATATTTGTTGGTGTCTTCGGTTTGGTTGATGGAGTTATTCCATACATTGTCTTAGTGTTAAAAAGTTGCCAGACAGATTGATAACTAACACATTGAAGAAAAATCAAATCAAAACACCCTTTCCCTTCTGTGAGAATCACAGTTTCTTCCGTGCAAGCATCAATGTCTTAAGGGCCTTTGCTAGCCTAGGTAACCTGAACCTTATCAGGCAGAAAAGGAATACAAAGAGACAAAAGCAACTGTCTCCCCTAACTACAGTCAGTAATGATTGCTATTTATTAATATAAAGTATAATTTCAAGCAGAAAAACTTCTACAAGGAAACTTGAGCACTTGCTAGTTATCACTGTGATACAAATTTCCATTTTGTTTTCCTTTTGTTAAACCTGACAAGAATTCAGCACAAAATTCTGTTTGTGGTCAAGGTTTCTGATAATAGCAACAGTATTAAATGGTTGTACTCAAAATGAACATTGTATTACTGAAAGTTAAAACCAGAATAGATTGTCTCAGTTAAAAGAACTGTCTTATTCATAGAACCAGTTTTAATTGTTTTACTGGAAAGATTTCAAACCACAAGACTGTCTTGAACAAGTAATAAAAATACTTATTTTCTGAAGAGTTGTATTAATGGTCCCCTATGGGACTAGATTTTTATCACCTTGGATGGCTTTGTACTTTTCCTGAAGACTTTTCTATTTGTTTGGGAAGCAGAAGTGGCTGTGTGTGATCTTGTTTACTCAGTCTGGACAGCTTTATGTTATTTTTCTTCCAAAAATGAAAAAGCAGAAGACTCTAGCAGAAAGTCAATATAGTAACTTTCTTGTATTTTATACTTTTTTTTGAGACATCTTGAAAATGTCCTTTCCTCTTCAGTCTGATAATCTTACATTGAATTTTCACTGTACTGCAATGGTATGAGTTAATGTTTTTATTTGTGGGAAATATAACTAAAACAGTGAAGGCTCTTTGATTTTAGAGAAGCAGACTTATGCAATGACAAAATGCATTCTTTGGAAAATTTATATAAAAAAGAATGGGGTTTTGGTGTTTTGTTTATTTTTTTGGCTCAGTTGAATGTATAGTAAAGTAGTTACGCTGCTTTTAATTTTTAATATCAGCATGTGGTGGAAGTTTGCCAGAAATTTTCATGGACCAAATGTGATAGGATCTGTTAGTATCAAACAAAACTGCTTATGAATGTTCAGCATGAGCAGGCTCTCAATATTTCCATTATGTTTTTCTGAGGAAATTGGTCTCGAGCTTGTCATTATTTGCAGCTAGGATTTTTAGAAATTTTTAGCTTGATCTGTAGGAATTTGGAAGAACGGCCATTGTGATGTAGAACTTGTTTTAAATTGAAACTGCCCCAGCTGTATTCCTGCCCCATGGAAGGAATAAGAGGTGGCTTTAATAGTTTTAAAAGTTACTCAGGATATTTACATTACTGGCACCTAGGAATGGATGATCTTTAATTCTGAGTACTGGACAAGTGGGATACATTGAACTTTTATTTTATGAGAAATGTATATTGAAGTTTGGGGAACTTGCCAATTCACCAGAATGCATATTAGGAAATCAAACTCACTGAAAATATTGTATTGTAGTATAAATTCCTTTAGTTTGGAAGAACTGTGTATTAATTTCCTCCCCTTTATATTATCAGGAGTAGCATAATTAGTGTATAAGTAGTGTAATAGATGATGCTCAGATCCTGTCTTCCTCCATGTGACTCATAAATCTTTCTCTTACAGGCATGCATGCAGTCATGTGCTGTATGTCTCTCAGCTGTCTGTAATAGCCTTCTAGATTATGGCAAGGTGAAAGTCAGAACACAACTGTTTGAGAATGTAGTTGCTGGACATAGGCATTAACAATTGTTCTTTAAGTGGAGCATCTTAAGTATTGACGGAGTAAACAATGAAACACCCTAAATACTATGATTCTGTTCTAGAAATTCTATAGAGTAGAATCTGGTACTCAATGGCAAAGATGTAAACTTCATCTAGATGATTTATTATGAAGAGAGCTTTTCCTTTTTTAAAAAACCTGAGACACGGTCTTGATTAATTTTATGCCTGCTGATTGTTAAATGTTATGCTACCTTGATTCTTGTTTTGTTTTCCTTAACTCAGGGGTGCCATGTTCATACACAGATAATACTTCTGTTATTGTCCTAATTTAAGAAGACTTATCAATCTGAAGTATATGCTTAAATGATCTTCTAAACAGAAACCAATTTTGTAATTTATTGTGGAAGTGAAGAGGTCACTCAAGCTGTAATGTCCCAGTGTTTGAAGACGAACATCTAAAAATGCTTTTAAAGTTGCCAGTTTTTGAAAAATATTCTCTAAAAAATACAAATCCCCCAAAAACTCAGAGAGATACTTCATAACATCCTCTCCCACCAAAAGGGTGTTATAAATCTCTCTTTAGAGGACTAGAATAGTTCCATATAAAGCTTGAGTATTTTTGATTAAATTTTATTTCAGGCTAGCAACACTGAGACACTAAACTTCTTGAGAAATTGCATTTAATATACACACGTCTGAACACTTTTTAAAGAGCTTGGAAAATTCCACCTAATATCAAGAAATAAAAAAACTCTTTTAAGTGTTCAATAGTTAGATAACTTGAGCAAAAATAAACAGTACCCTAAGGAGGAACATTGTCTGTGAGGGTTTTGTTTGTTTTTTACACTGTAAGTTATGCTTGGTTGCTTAAAATTTGTGCCACTATTCTGCTAAACAGGGCTCAGGTAAAACCGATTTTTTTGTTAACCGTGGAGCAGTTACTTAGGGCCTATTTCTATAAATTCTTTGATTTGATTCCCTTAGGGTCATGCCTGGTAAACATTCTGATGCTTTTTAAAAAGATTTTACCCACATACTTTTCAAGGAGTATCTGAACATACTGTGTTTTGGTGGCCGTGTGGATAGTTCTGGCTTTGGTACTTGCTCTGCCATCACTGCAGACTGAGTGGATAAATTAGTCCATGTGCAAGAGAGCCACTCAGGAAAATTCCTGTAACTGTAAACAAAGTAGAGAAATTTCCTCTTGCAATAATGGCAGTTTGTTGCAGGACTGGACCCTAGTTCCCTGTATAATACTACCAGGGTTTTGATAAGTTTATTCTGAAAGGCCTTTAACTCCTGTCTACATACTTATTTTTAAACATTAGTGAACATGAGATACAGATACACATTTGCAGCATCAGGTCATGTGGGCTGTTATGGAAGTGTGTGTAGAGCTTGCATTATTTTATTCAACAGTGACTTTTGGAAAACACTGAAAAATCAATGGGGACTTAATTTCTGTCCTGAAATAGATAATGGGGTGGTACATCAAATACAGGTAGTTAAGGAGAATATCTCTGCAACCAAGGTAGTAGGGAATTGCTCATAAAAGACAAATACCGTGCTTCTGGAGATTAGCATAATTCTGAGAGTGGGTGGAATAATTTTTGTTACCAGTAGGTTTTCCTAATAATTCCAGTTATCCTTACAGATAAGAATACAAAGCATTTGGAATTAAATATATTCTCCTGGTTGGAGTCTACAGTACTTGTATCAAAAAATACTTGGCTTCTATTTAATTTCTTTAAAAATGCGTTTATGTTTTAAAGTCGATGGTTAAGTAAATATGTTGCCAAACACATTTTTTTTTTACCAAAAAGTCTTCTGTCCTCAAGGGATGCATTGTGATAATAGGAACCTTCCTAAGGATATGAAGTTTGACTTGGAGAAGCTTTGTATATTCTACAACTACAAGCATATATCTTGGGTTTATAAATTATGACTTGCTCCCATATTGTTTGGTTTCTAGCCTCCTATTCTGAAAATTTGTTGGGGAGGGAATTGCGTTTGAGGGGTATAGGAAATAATATATTTTGAGAATTTTAAATTCTCAAGTGTTTATGCAAACTTCACAAGAAAACTTTACTACTAATCTCAGGGACCTGGGATCCCTGAAGCAGGTTCTGCTAGTAAAGACTGAGGTGAAAAAGGCATTGAGAACAGCTTTTCTGCATGCTAGTCACGAGATACACTGTCCCATTCAGCAGCAGGACCACATTTTGCCTAGTATTCTTTTTGCTGGTGACGTACTTCAGGAAGCCTTTCCTGCTGCTTTTCATGTCCCTTGCCAGATTCAACTTAAGATGGATTTTGGCCTTCCTGAGCATATCTCTCCATGCTTGGATGGCATCTGTATATTTCTTCCAGGTCCATCTCCTTTATACATCCTGTTATTATTTGAATTTAGTTGTGAGCTCTTTGTATATCCACAGACGCATCCTACTGCCTTTGATTTTTCAAGATGTTTTTCAAGGATCACCTCCAAGGTCAAGAATAGTCCATCCTGATGTTTAAGAAGCCAAGCAAAGTCAGCAG
Source organism: Chloroceryle amazona (assembly GCA_027560015.1). Taxonomy (NCBI): domain Eukaryota; kingdom Metazoa; phylum Chordata; class Aves; order Coraciiformes; family Cerylidae; genus Chloroceryle; species Chloroceryle amazona. The sequence goes on along the minus strand of JANHFX010000949.1, from coordinate 15,728 downwards.
AAGGCTTAGCTTACAAGTTCTTTCACCTGTTTCTACCAATGTGGTTTGGGAAGCAAATTCTTTAAGTAAAGGCTGTATCACTTTGTCACCTGATTTCCCTTTTGAAGTAATCTAGGGAACACTCACACCAGTACCTTTCCAGTAGTTCTACAGGAATGGCATCACCTAACACAGATATGATGATGGTGGATGGAGTTCCTGGAATAGCTGGATCTAGCAGAAGATATGTCAGCATCAGCAAATGATTATGTTTGACTTCTCTGCTTGTGGACCCCATTTTTTCTTGAAGTAAAGAGTTACGTACACTTGCCGTGTTTGTTCAGCCTGAAGAAAAGAAAGCTGAGGGCCGCTATAGCTACTGCTGTGAACTATCAAATGGGTGCTTATGGAGAAGGTGGAGCTACATTCTCCTTAGACTGCACAATGGAAGTATGAAAGAAAACAGAAGTTTTAGAAAGGGAAAATCTAAGTACCTGTAAGGAAAAAAAATGCTTCATAGTGATGATTATGAGATACTGGAGGAAGTTGCCTGGAGGGGTTGTTGAAACTCCATCCTTAAGGATATTCAGAACTTGACTGGACAAGGCTCTGAGCAACCTAACCAGACTTCAGGCTTGCCCTGCTTTGAGTGGGGAGAGGGACCAGATGACCTCCAGACATCCTGTCAGCTTAATTATTCCATGGTCTTATGACTGCACATTCTTATTAGATACCTGTCAGTGAGACATAAGAAATTGGATTGATATTTTCAGACCCTTTTAGATTCTTAACCTGTGCCTGGATTGTAGTTTACAGTATTTTTCTTCAATTTCTAATACTTGGGACAGTGATTGAAAATCAGAATTAGAAAGGAAAGACATTACTTTGCAGCTGAAGTGTAAAACACAGACTAGTTTAAGGAATTTCCTTTTGATCTTTATTGGTGTTAAAAAAGAGGCTGAAATTGGTTTTGGGGAATGTAGATGTAGTTAGCAAATAAAGCACAGAGAAGTGATGGCTGAACAAACTGGAATATACAGACTAAATTGTGGTAAATTGACTAAACTAAATAAAAAAAATGGATGAGGAGACTGACAAAAATTTCTCACTTTTTACTTTTCCATTGGAAAAGGCTTTTCTGGGACAATTCAGTCTGACTGTGTCTGCACTGGATGGATTTATGTAAAAAGAGTATTTATTTTATTGTTATGGTGATTATATTGTTATATTTTCTTATTTGTTGTATGTGAGGTCTTTGAAATTATATCAGTACATGAGGGTAAATTATTTTAATGTGTTTTAATCACATAGAATGTTTTTACTGGAGGTCAGCAATTACAAGCTCTCTTTACATAAATAATTTTATAGAGTAAGAATTAAAATTTATTTATTTTTGAATATATAGAAGTGGCTTGGAAACTCTATATGAAGTGTAGTACAAACTCTTACACAAGGAAAGGCGTGTAAATGCTACAGGGGACCTAACATTGAAATACACATATGAATAATATATTAGTTGATATACAGTACATATAATTAAAATTGAAAGAGTAAAGACAATTTATAAAATATTTAAGCTGAATAGTGAAGAACACTACAGAGAATTAAATGCATTTCTTGGGTTTTTAGCCTGACAGTTACATGCTGCCAGTATGTAGCAGTTTTCCTGGGGAGGATGTTTCCTGCACTTGAGAAATTGACTAGATCCTTACACATAGAGTGAAGCCTAACTAAAGCGATGGTTTATAGATATGATGGAAAATGATAGGATTTTCCTCAATACAAAATGGTTAGCCTTCCATCACCAAGTAGAAATGGAATTACTCAGGTGTTAGAATTTAAAATAAAAATAGAGTAATTAAAAGTAATGAGACACCTTGAAGCATAAGCTTTGTCATAAGGAAATGATGAAGTTATTTAAATCTAGTTTTCTCTTGATTTGATAGGGAGGGATAGTGGGGTTTTTATTGCTGCTGATTGTGGGTTGGTTTGTTTGAGTGTTTTTGTTTGTTTGTGTATTTTGTTTGTTTGTGTATTTTTGTTTTGTTTTTCCTAAACTGCTGAAAATGTATTACTTTTGTCAATCAGCTGATAAAATTGTCCATTTCTTTGAGAATTCAGGACTACATATGGCTAAGAGAACCTTGGTCTGGTTACAGAACCTGGAATTATCACTTCATGTGTCTAAAAAATTACAAGTTTAAATATGAGATATAAATTGAAGGAATGATTTGATATAGTCTTTTTATTGTAGTGATAAAAAAATCTGTAATACCCCTCTGCCCTTAGAATAAAGAAAGGCTGTACTTAGTGAACTGCTTTCTTTAAGAAAATTAATATGCCATGCATAAGGAGAAGTTTCTGATATTGACGAAATCATTACCAAGCATGGAAGATATTAACAATTAAAGTAGTGAGGTTTGCAATGAGAATAGGTGTGGGATTTGACTGAGTGCCAAATCGTGAATTTCTATCCTGTCTGCCAGTAGTTTGGTGTCTTTCTGGATGTCCTTGTAGGGTGTAACAATAGATTTCATTGCCTGTATAGATGGGTAGCAGTTAATTAATGTTCATTTAGATATTTTTAAAGCAGAAGAAGACCATGACTAGATTTTAGTACAACCATTTTTTCATTTTGTTTTGACTACCTGGAGCCTTTATTTCTATTTTGAATATGTCTTTGAGATTTGTGTTATTTATTTGTGATGTCATGCTAGGTCTCTTGACATAATAAGAAATATAGCTGGAATTTAAATTTAAAGGGGACAAAAAAAGCATTGTGATCTGTATTTCTTCTGTTTACGACTTTAACGTGTTTTATTTTTCCCCCCTCTTGTCTTGTCTATATCTCCTGTCAAATAAAGGCCAAGAAACACCAGGTCTTTCTAACAGAGACGTATGAAAACAACATGAGAGAGCTGGAGTTACTCTTGGACAGCTTTGCTATGTCAGGCCAGCGGACAGCAGGTTAGTTGAATGTATAAAATGACAGATGCATCTGTCAATGTTCCAAAGTCACTACATTGTGGGAATTCTGCAGATGCCTCTTGCATTCCCTTTTCTCAACATGCTTTGATTTGATGACATGATAAGAGCAGTTCTCACAGCAGTCAAATGGCCTTGCTAGCTGAGAAAGGGTGACGGAATGTGGACCTGCTGTTGTCAGCCCAGAGCTTGATTTACAAATGCTGGGGTGTATGTGATCGGTCAGAAAAGGGCTTACTTGCTGTGCTCTAAATCCAACTGAGAAAAAACTCCTTACAGTATACCTGCAAGGGGAACAGATGTTTTGCCTGAACTGAGCCAAATTCTGAGGCAACCTTCAGCAACTTAAAGGTCATATATTCCAAAAGGTTGTGTAGGACACATGATACAACAGTACTTTTTACCATTCATTGTCAACTAGTACTATTTTGCCTTCATTTGACCTAATACAGAATAAATATTTGTCTGTTTTTATGAATATTAATTGTAAGTCACTCTGCTACCTAGCTTTATATGTAATTATTTTATCAAACTCAACAAATTGCTTCCTGCTTAAACATTTGAAATAGTGACTAACATAAACAAGCTGAACTTTAACACTAAAGCTAGTGATTTTTTTTTAGAGGTGAAAGTAATACACTTTTAAAAAACTTCATTTAAAACTATATATAAAAGTTTTCTCTATGTGATTCCTGTTAGAAAGTTTCGTATTAGACAGAAAATGCTTCCAACTTACAGTGCAAGTAAACTGGAAGAAAACAGGTAAAACGTTGCTTAAAGAGCAGCTGAGTTTCTTTTCTGTAAATCGCGGTGATATGCTTCTGCATTTTTTAGTAACAGCAGACATAAATGGGTTGTATGACACCTTTAAATGAAGATGCGTTTTTTGTATCATCACAAAAATACTCTTTTTTTTTTTTTTAATTATTATTATTAGGGCC
>JANHFX010000949.1:0-11812 GCA_027560015.1 Chloroceryle amazona | reverse complement strand
TGATTTTAGTGTTACATGGTGATCTTGTGATGGGAAGAGCAAGAAAGGTTAGTTATTTTTGTTGAGTTTAATGAAACGTGATTTTTTTTTTTACTTGGGAACTGGTTTCAGTTTTTTTCTGTAATTATAAAGGTAATTCCCATGGGTGATACCAGTAGGTTTACTGTAGATACATTAGACTGAAAAGCTCTTCAAAAGCGTGTATTTTCCTCAATCCTGCAAAGTTCCACATGCCCAGAGGGGCTTCAGCAATTCTGGGGGGAGCTGAATACTGCTGCCAAAGTGCAGTTTCCAAAGCAGTAATTGTCTTTTGGGTAGGTTTTCTGTTCTCCCTAGTGGTAAACCTTGACCTGTTTCTCCAATATTGGGGATTCAGTAACTTCAGTATTAATATGCATTGTTTCAGGTAGACTTTGGAAGATCTTATTTAAAGAGGTTTTATTTAAGCTTCAGCATCTCTGCAGAAGCTCAGTTGAGGCAGAAAGTAAAATTTAGCTTATCTGTGGCTAATACTAAAATGGACATTGACTGATACATTTGTTCTACGTATTTGCTATTCTTTTAAGTAGGAAACTTAATTTTTTATGCTATTACCTTACTGTGTCCTGCTTAAAAAAATTATTATGAAACAGTATTTCTTTTAATTTTAAAAAACACCTGTGTAATGAAATCGTATTTGAAATGAGGGTGGCTAGTTGTCAATAAAAATAAAAAAATAAGTCTTTGTAGTAAAATCAGCAGATGAGGGGCTATATAAACTAGAGCTGGCTGGGCAGTCTTTCTTTTTTTGTTTTTAACTTTCAACTCAAAATGTTTGAGAGATCTGCTTGGAAAGCTGTCAGTACTAAAGGTCCAGCCCCTTCTTTTAACTACTGGTTGGGCTGTTGGGCTGTACAGGAAAAAGAAGAGAGTACTTCTTAAAATTAAAACTGAACTATTTTTTAAAGTTATCTTTTTCTTTATACATTTCAAAATAATAAGTGTAAGTCCACATCTCCTTTTTAAGTGATCGTTATAAGCTTCCATAGCATTGTTATTCTTACTGGGCAGTTTAAATGCTTTTGGTTTGTCCTTATTCAGTTTATCATGTTTTTCAATTATTCAGCAATGGGGTTTGTGCTCAGGTAAGTTTGTCTTCATTTCAGGAAGAAAAAAATAATTGTGGTTGTAGTAATCTGGAAAATAAAAAGTGAATTCAGTATACAGCGGTAAGAGTGTTAGCTGCTTTGAGTTAGTGTCACCATTCAGCACAGGCCACCAGTACTATTTTGGTCAAAAATCTGAAACTCAACACCATACAAGCCACTATGAAGAAAATTAATTCTGTTCTGCCCAGGTTGAGTACTGTTAGTAGAAGGTCTGAAGCAACAGATTTAAGAGTTTACTCGATTGTATACCTCTTGTCAGACCATTTTCCTAAAATTCTTTCTCCAAACTTAGGTGACACTGCAAAAATGCTTCAAGTATTAGATTTTTTTTTTCTTTGTTGTTGAACTAGGGCTCTCTTGCAAGACAGTGATATTTGGATAATGTTGCATGTCTCATGCATAGTTGTATGAAGATGACAACATTCGGCCAGTATTAAAGCCATGGGCTTGTTTTTCAGCTAGTGCAGGAAGGTGGAATGTGGTATTTCTCTTGACAGACTGGGCTATATAGAAAATAGGGTTTCAGCAAAGGCAAGGAATGGCAGCATGGAAAGTTTACTGGCAAAAGTCTCGTTTTGGCAAACATGTAAATTAAGATAGTTCGAAGGCATGTTTCAGTGACAGCATTACAGGTTGGGACTTCAGAAATGAAGATACAGCTTTAAACAGCTTGCTTAAAACTATGGCATGGAAGACAATGCCTACATGGACTTAACAGGTATTATTTTAAACTGAATAAAAATTGTGAGTATGGAACAATACTGCTTTCTTTTTTTTCTGTGCAATGAAGTCACTGAAAAATAATCCTACCATGGGCAGTAGTGAGAAATCACTCTTAAAATTGAGAAGACAAGAATGGGGTCCTATGTATCCTTAACTGTAGCTATAAAGTGATAAAAATTATAGTAAGGTGATGCTAGTGCTTTCGATAAATCTAAACTTCTCACAAAAAGGTCAGATTTTATTAATTCTTAGGTTGATGGTAAGTATAACATTGACATTGTGGGCATTTCTAGCATTCAGAGATTTGATTAAGGGCATTGGAGTGTCATTAAGAAAACTTTCCTTGCCCTGATTCTGTAGACCTTTAGAAACTGTAGTAAATAGGTGTCCACTGGAGTGGCTGGTAGAACACTGCAGAAGTCCGTTGGTGGGATTTGCATTCTTTTTAAATTCACTTGTGTTGCGTAGAGCAGACCCTGCTGCTCTTACAGAAAGCAGTCTTGCAGACCTGCATTGGTATGATTAGGTGTGACTTTAACAGTAACACTTGGCTGGGAAGTCAGAGTGAAAAGTGAGTGTTCAATCTGAATCAAAGTCTATGCTTTCTGCTATTATCAAAGGATTAGGAAAGAAGAGCCTAATTAACTGAAAAATATTTTAGAATGGCTGTTAGCAATACTTCTTGACTTGTGTGTATTCTAAGTTTTCCACTGATTGCCATTGGTGAATTATCTATAGCCTCCCAAGACAAATCTCTCATTTTTGTATAATGCTTTGAGTATTGTGCTTATTAGGTAACACTAACTATAGGATTCTTAAAGTGCAAACCAATCTGCAAGTCTGTAAGTGCTGACGAAGTTTTATGGCGAGCCAAAGAAAAGGCTTAGAACTTAGTATCTGACTTGACTTTAAGCCACCCTAGGTATGTTGCTTAGTGACACTGACATTTCAGAGGTGATAAACACCTGTATCATCATTTAGTTCTGCTGGGAATTACGATTGTTTACCCTCTCTCGAATTCAAATGCCACAGATTTTTTCACTTCTTTTGCAAAATAGGGATGCTATTAGCACTGGTAAAGTTAGTTTTGCTTATAGAAAATGTTAAGACTCGTGGATAAGATGATACTATAACTTGTTACAAGATAAGTTTATAAATATTGCATAATAATATAAATAATGCTGAGAAGAAGAACCTGTCAATAACCTGGTATTTTGCTGTAACACCAGAAAAAAAGGAATAGTTTGTTCTTGGAAATTTAATATCATCTGACATCTTATGACCTCTTGATCAATACATTGTTGTTTTACTTTCTTAGCACATTGTACTACAGGCTTTGGAATGCTCAGACTTGTTCATATGTCCCTGATTAAGGCAACCAGATCAGAAGTCTCCATCTAAGGTTTTAATAAATAAGTGTAGTGTGTGTATATAATGGATATATCAGCTTTAAGATTTATAATTGAAACGTTATGTCGGACTCTGTAGACAGATAATTTTTTCTATTTTTTTTTAATGGAATTTAAAATAATCCTCTCCAAGGATAACATAGACATGTGATCTTTGTGTCAGCAAACCTTTGAGTAAATAAGTGCTACATTGTAATATGCATGCTTAGTCATAACAGCAAAACAATGTCGTGCAAAGTGTAAGATGCTTAACTTGCATGCAGCATGTTTTTTAAAGTGTGTTATTGTGCGGTTTTAAAATTGGCTGGTCTGATTGAATGACTTTGCCATGACAACAGTAGAAACTATATGCAAGGCTGTATACCAAATACATTAGGTAGAAATGTAATCCCCAATTTACAGTTCTGTATCTTACATTAAAGCTTTTAAACATATACAGCTTTCAGCTGTATATGCTGAAAATATGGCTAGTCAGCTGCATCTCTTGTGGCAAACAAGGCTGCTGTTCAGTATTCTGTGTTGTCACTGAAGTCCTAACTAGTTTTAATACCTCTCATCCAGGGTGAGTAGTTTTCTCTTTGTATCTTTAAGGCTTAATTTTCATTCTGTATTTTTCTTCAGGCACTTGTAAGGACAATGATAAACCTCCAAGCCTCTCTGTCCTTGAGACTTTGAGGGGTACCTTGACAGCTTACCAGAACGAGCTGGAAGATACGTCTAATGAGGTAACACTTGCATTGTTTGGCTCTATATGTATTGCCTTCGGCCTGCAGCAGTATGTACGCTTTACTTGTAAAAAAGGTCAGAAGAATGGGAATGTTGAGTTGACAGCCTCATGTATATCCAAAGAGGTAAAGGCTGTCACTACTGTTTCTCTAAGCTTGCCCTACAGTGAAGTTTCACTTCTGTTTGGGGGTACAGAGAAAAGAGGTTTGTTCTTTCTTTCTTTTTAGTTTATTTTGGTTTTCTTTTCTTACTAAACTTGTTTGGGTTATTATTTTCAATAAACATTCAGGCAAACGAGCCATTCATACCTAGGATTTCAGTTAAAAGATGGTGATTAAAGAATTGGGCAGTGTATACTGTGCTATTCCTAAATATGCAACGCTTGAGCCTCAGTAGTCACTTGATGTCAGTTATGTAAATGTGCATGACCTTGTACATTTAAAAAGTCACATATTTTTTTGAGGTTTGTTTATGATTAAATCCCTTTTGCTGCTATTTTGAGGTCTTTTCAAGTAAAACAGGACTGTGACAACACTATTAAAGTTACCTAAGACAATAATGCAAACACTTGAAAAAATCAAATAATGTTTTCTATGCAGGCCTTACTGGCCTTATATTTCACTGACTGAAAAGTCACAATCCTGCATTCATTTTCTCATTTGTATTGCTAATGTGATTAAATGAATCCTCTTGTATGTAAATGTTTTATGAATTTGTGGCTTTAAAGGCTGTAAAGAGAAGTTTACTGCACTGGTAAAGTGCTCTGTACAAACTTGTAAGCTTTGGATAAAATTGGCAAATAACAGAAAGGCAAGGTGTGATACGCCAGTACTGTTTTTTTAATTTCTAGATTTTTGTCTCCTGTTTTGACAAATGTCCAGCTAATCAGTCACAATATTAAAAAAAAAAAAAAAGAAAAAAAGAAGAAAAGTGTATCTATCATCTCTGCCCCTTTTATTGGGAAAAAAGCCCTCTCCTGCAAAGACCTCTGAGTTTGTTCAATGGATGCAAAAATAAGTGACTGTGGAAACAGTTACACTTTTATCAACAGCAAGCATTGTTAGGTCTTGCCAATGAGATAAGTTAACTGATGTGTATAGTCATTATGAAAGTCTTCTGAGACCCAGGTCTGGAAGCTGCAGACTAACTAGGAACATATTACCCACAGCGAATTGTTATTTGGGAGGAGGAATGTCACGTGATAGGCAGCACAGTTGAAAAGTCGACTCAGCAGGCTTTGGCTTAGTGATGTGCTTTGTTGTGAAACTGTGCCAGAGACAGCAGTGGGGAGACCAAGGGGGTGGCTGCTAAGAAAGCAAGAAGGGTATTCTGACAGAAAGAAGAATGAACTGTCAAGGAAAATAAATCGCAAGCAGAGCAGGACCAACAGATGACCTGCCACAAGACTTCCCAGTAGGACTGTGTGTGACTGACCCTGAAGTTGTCATACGGAGCCAGAGATCACTGAGCACCTTCATAGTGCACAGAAAGGGCAGTGCTATGTCCTTCTTGATTACCCCCATCCCCATAGATAACACTGCTTTTGGCTTTTTATATATTAGATATGTTTAGTAATAAAACTTTTTAATAATACAATAATACACAAAGGGACTGTGAAGGGCACTGTGCAATAAAAACGGGATGTTTTAATACACAGCAGTAAGGGCTTAGTTTTGAGTAATTATGTGGTGGTTCTTTTTGTAGAGAGATTTTCAACAAGACCCCACATACTGCTGGAGGTATTGTGTACATGTACACCTCTATGTATGCATGAAATATGCTGGTAAACTTCTCGTGTCACCTTTCACTTACTGTGTTAAACATTAAATGACCTAGTTAATTTATGTGACTGATGGGTGTATAAGTGTGTTGTTTTTGACAAGCTTTTGACTTTCTGTATGGTGCAGAGGCTAGAATATGTTTGCCTAGTAAACCAGCAAAGAGACTGGGAATATTCCAGTAGTATTCTGTAGTTTTCTTTAGTTTACTGTAATTATTTCTGCCAGGTCTCCTGATTTGAGATCAATTGAAAATATAATTTCCAAAGTAGTTTGTAAATTTTGTACATGGATTATTTTACTTCTGAGCTTCTTCTTAAAGTTCAAGTGCCAGCTGTAGCTCACACTATAATGGGTTTCTATTCAGACATTCATATTGCTAATCTCGTCATCAGTTAACCAAAGATACAGATTATAATGATGTGTTGTTACCTTTTTTGAAAGCAGAAAGTGATGCTAGTACACATTATGGTCATGAGCTACCTTTAAGGTGGCTGCTTGTAACACCACTAATAGTTCAGTAGTCACCATGCCTCTTGGGAACACTGCTGCTTTTAGAGGTGTGTGAGCACTATCAGTGCTCAGTAAAAGCAGAGATCATTCTTGTAGCTGGACAATTTCTGTGAATGGCCACGGACTCTGAAATCTTGTTTTCTCAAACTCTCCAGATGGTAATCTGAATTAATTCCATTTTCAAATGCATTTCAAAGTCTGTATTTTTGTCAGATATTTTGAAAGTTAACGGGAAGTTAACACTGGACTTGATTTGGGATTCTGCCACTGCCATTTAGTGTAAATCATTATGAAAGAGTTATGTTGTGCCTTTGTAATAGCACATTATTTAGACTGTATGGAGTATAAATATTGTCAAAGGAATTGAACCCCCTCCCTTTTTTTTTTTTTTAACATTTATTTACAAAGTTCTTCCTCTATAGTCAAGTGATTATCTAGCCCTTCTGTAAAAGCCTGATCTTTTTCTCCATATTTTTCACAGCTTGGGAAAATGAAGGCTGCGTGTGAAAAGATGTCAGAAGAACTTGAGATATCCAAAGAGAAAGTGTATGCTTTAAGTCAAGACCTTAAGGTATGGTTTCATAAAATTTGGAAGTTCTGCAAAAGTGTCTTTCTGGATTGAAGGTATCATTTTTTTTTCTTATCAGAGTAAGTCTCTGTACAATTGTATTCTGTTGAGCAGACTAGTTTACCTTGCAAACCTGTGTGAAGCCATGCTACTTTGTTCTGGTATTACCACCTCGGACTACATAACTGATCATTTCAGTCATTACATTTCTGAAATAACTTAAAATGTATTTATCAATTTGCAAACTGTTGTTTCATATCAAAATTAGCATCAATATTTTTTTTCTTAACTGTTTTTCTCAAGAAAAGAAGAAAAATTTATTACATCTGTTCATGTAAAAGATGATGTCCTTTCCTTTTTTTTTTGTTGTTGTTGTTTGTGTTTAACAGACAAGTTAATGTTTTTTTGAAGTGTCAGGTCATCCATCTTTAGCAGCTGTACAATGTGCAGCCCAAAATTTCTTACAGTCAAATCTACCAGGGAACTGAGAAAAACACTTGAGAAATCTTTTCTTTAGCTTCTGAATGAGGATTTTTTTTGTCTCTCTTTTTGGCTGACACACCACTTTTGTAATGTCCTGTCTTGTTACATCAGTGGCCAAGGGAGCGAGGATGTCCTGAGGTCGTGGTTAAACTTAATCTCCCAACTGGCAGTGTATTATATTACTGCCAGAATAGAATGTCTGTACTCCCAGAGTTTCTCAGATTCTTTTGCTGGGGATATGCAGCTTTATCATTTCAGTTTAGTCACAGATACTTCTGCAGTGCTTAATGAATCTTCATTTTAATTAATACTTGCATACGATCTCCTGTTGTCTGATCTGAACGTTCTTTAGTATTTATGTTTAGAAGACTTAAAACTTTTGCTTCTGTTGCAGAATCTTTGTAAGGTGCCTAAAAATTTTGTAACTCATGACAAAAGATACTTGTATTCTTCATGCAAAAACAGAGTCTGCTATACACTGATGGTGCTGGTTTTTATGCAGTACACCAGTTTCTAATCTCTTTAACTTTTTAGTAATTAAAATTGTTTATATGAGTGAAAACTACATCCCGTCTGAAAACAGTTGTATTAGAAATTTAACATTTGCTTTAACCTTTCAATATGTTCATTAAGAAGAATAGAAGTTGTCATTGTCTGATGAATTCAGGAGTATTGTTCCCATTATATTTTCTATATAAGCAACTGTGACTTTATGAAAAACAAACACTGCTTTTGATCTGACCTTTAGCAAACTTCAGCAGTGCTGGCAGTCCAGCAATGTAGGGGAGGAAAGCATGTGTATCAGTCCACTCCATCTTAGCAATCTTTTGGCTAAGAAAGGGTAGTGTATATATAAGTTGTTTACCTTGTGAGGTGTGGTACTGGTAACATAGTGATTGTATGTATGACCATTTCTGATTATTATTTTCTTCCTATAGTCAAACTTCCAGAAAGACTCCAGAAGTTTTTTTTATCATGCAGATAAAGAATCCATTGGATAACAACTGCTGTCTGTTGCCTACCAACTCAGCTGTAATGGATCAGAAATGTACTTAAAAAATTACAGTATCATTTCACTAGCTCCAAGAGCTCTCTGTTCTGCAGAGAATAATTTGTGTCCAGGTGTTCTGCATCTCAGTTGTGGGGGTAGAGGGGATTCTGAAGGTCACTGTATCATGGAGCTTTTAACTCTTAGAGATGGATTTCTGATACCATCTCGTTACAAGCTGTGGGGAAGGACTACTGTCAATTTTGAAATTCTGTTATTGACAAGATACAGTTAGCTTAGCCTGGAGTCTTTGGAACACATGTGGCTATATGACTGTTTACTTTTTCAGATGCTGAGCAGTGGACCAAGTAAAATTTTGCAGAGTAAAATTCTTACCAGCTTTTCTGTCCATGCCTCTGTTCTACAGGTATCTCAGGTTAACCTGGCCAATGCCAATAAAGAGTTAAATCATCTGCACAATAACTGTGCAGACAGAGAGACTTTAATAGGAACTTTAAAAATGGAACTGCAGAATGTACGTCAGTGCTGGGAGAAGGAGAAAGTACGTGCCACAGAATCTGAAAATGAAATCCAGCAGCTTACCAGGGCTTACCAGAAGGATATGGAGGTATTACCAGAGACAAGATGACTGTCAAGAAGAGCCTTTATTTAATCTCAACTTTATACATTTACATACATCAGATGGTTACTCTTAGTCTTAACAGATTTATCCACAAAATATGATTTTAAGATATGTATTTTGAAATATGTATTTAATACCTACACTGTCTCAGGACATACTGGTTCTTCTTCCTTCTTTATCAGAACTAACAGCTTTACGCTTCTGGTGTTTTTTAATTTTTGAACAACTGAGTCTATTTAAAGAGCTACATATGATGAACAATTACTTCTTTCAAGTTGGAAGTTAACAAAAATATTTTACAATTGGAACATAGAATGGTATCATCATACATTGTTAATTACTGATTCACATAGCAATTGTTAGATAGCAAATGTAGAATTCAGGTGGTTTTGCCTGTTTGCCACAGAACCTAGGAACTGTTGCTTGTGACCCATTAGCTCATTGTGGTGTGCTGTATGTGAGAATAGCTTCACAAAGTCTTGTTTTTAGAACAATTACCTCTCTCCTTATATTAGTTTTCAGATGTTAATTTTGTTGCTCTCCCCCCCAGTAAAGCATTTCTGTACAATAGCAATGATATTCTTTATCATAGTTGTTGTGCATATTGAGCTCATTACTTCCACAAATTCAGACATGGATGCCAACTGAGTAAAAAGCAAACATTCTTTCCACCTCTTTTACAGTCTGGTATTTAAATAGTGTCCACATGAAGCAGCTGGAATTGTTACATGCATCAGATAGTGATTAAAGTGAAAGAAAATAGAAGCCTGGCTATATTGTAAAGTCAGCATGTCTACAACACTGTGGTTGCATTCAACATGTGTGAATTGATTTTTGGGTCTTGGGATCCATTTTTTCATGCTAAATGGATAATTATGATCCTTGGTTTATCACATCTCAAACAAAGATGTAATGATAGTGGGCCACTGGATTTTCTTTGGAGAATTAGGAGTACTTCTAGAAACAAAGTTAAACTCAGCTAAACTGCAATAATTTGTTGCCTTAAGCACCATTAAATAATTGTGAGAAAAATGCACCTAGGTATCATGGAAAAAGCTCAGAAAAAACATAGTTCCCTATCTTGATCGTACACAATTTCTTAATGTAAAACTTCATCCAAGGCTCCTGCAAAACAGTGGGAACCTCTACAGTGGTTGGCTGACTTTGAATAAAGGCTCTGTTTTTTTGTGGCTTTCGAGGTACAGCTTTGTCTTTTAGTCTTAATCAAAGTCGCTATGTTGCATATATGTACTAAAAGGATCCTGGAATCTCTGTTGCATGCCATTGTTCTAAAGCTTATTTATAACTTGCATCAATTAATTTTAGTACTGACTAAAATCAGTGTAAATGAATGAGGTATGATTTGTGCAATTTAACTGATGAAGCTGCAAGCCTGTTTTGTCTTGCTATTTAGTAATACATAATCCATGCAAAAACAATTTTAAAAAGACATTAGAGTGATAGTTATATAAAATGTGTTGTGCTGAGGATTTTCTGCTTGCTATGCAGATACAGGAAATGGGTACATTTTGAATGTACCTGAGAGTGTTAACATGAACAATTAAATTGTATCTACTAATAGCAGAGAAATTTTTATCTGTATCAGAGCATGGTTATGACCACTGCCCAACTGGGTAGTCTCTTTATTTATATACTATGTCTAATCAGTCAAATTTTGTAAAAGCTGTTTTCTTACTCTGGCTTTAGCATGCATGACTGCAAATATTAACAAGGAATTCAAGAATTTAGAAAATGTTTAAGAATGAGCTTTTTGTGTTCGGTGTTGGCTTTTTTTTTTTTTTGTAGCTGTGTGTAGCTCACATTACTACACATATGATGCATCTCTTTGGATTTTAACGCTGTTCAGATACAACAGTGAATGTATCTTTTTGTCTCTCTCAGGAGAAGCTAACCTTTCTCCATAGCTTATACCAGCGTTTGGTAGCAGGCTGTGTGCTTATAAAACAACCAGAAGGCATCCTAGATAGATTCTCTTGGTGTGAGCTTTGTGCAGTCTTGCAGGAGAATGTTGATGCCCTGATCTTAGACCTCAGCAGGGCTAATGAGAAGGTAAGTGTCCTTAGGCACCAGCTAACTCTATTAAATTCAGTGACATTTGTCCACATCACAGTATCATTAAAAAGGACTGACATTCATCGTATTTCAAAAAGAATTTGGATGTTAATAATTCAATACCATTAATTATGGCTTGTCTACAACTCAGTTTGATGCCATTGCTGTGGGCATGTAAATGTGACTGAAGTCTCTATGAAGTCTCTAAGCTCCACTTTCTGTGCAGGACATGCTAATAGTACTAGCCAATATTAGCCACAGGGACCTAATTAAAAGAAAATAAATTAATCTCACTGATGAAGCAATTCAAAGAACTTAGTCATTTACACTAATAAAGCAAGTCTTTATTTTAGCATAAAACAGAAACAAAATGCACTTACTCCAGAAACATCATCTTCAGATTGTATGTTTATGATTCAGAGGGTACTATCTGAAAAAATACTTGTGTATTTTTTTGTTTAATTACAACTTTTGGATTACGAAATTTGTATAAAGAAATACAAGAAAAAATACTTTTATAAAACATGTCAATATTTATTTAAGGGAGAAGCTGTACTTTTCAGAATTATTTTAATGTGAATAAGCTTACATGGCCTTTTTCCCCAGAAATGCCTGCATTTTTAGGAAAGAAAAGACCTCTTGAAATAACTTAACCTGGCTCCACATACTAATATATGCCACTCTTAAGGATTTTATTTCGTGTTCTGCCTCCACTGGTCAGGCCAGTCCTACAGACTAGTAAAGTGACTCCAGATCTTGG
>JANHFX010000946.1:0-14097 GCA_027560015.1 Chloroceryle amazona | reverse complement strand
TATAATAATTATAGAACACATAAATTTGAACTATTCTTTGTTGCAGATAGCCTTGCTTTAAAACTCATAGAATCCAGCTGAAAAACCCAATGCAACAATTTATATAGGATTCCAAGCACAAAGATGTCTCTGTCTTCAAGAGGCCATCTCATACCTTTAAAGTCAGGTTGATACACTTGCTTGGTATTTCAAATTACCTCTGCTGAGGTATTTCAAAAATTCCATTAGTTCTAATAAAAAATGAGTGTCCATGTAATACCAAAGGGGCTTCATTCTTTCTGTAACGCTGAAAAGGGAAATCAGTTAGAATGCAAAGCCTATATTTTTGAACAAGGAGTATGTGTTTCTGACTATTTGAATTATAGGGCTCCCAATAGCTATGAAGGACTAACTTTCATTTCCAGTCATCCAATACACATGCAGCTCATAGGTTTCTTTCTCATATATTCAGGAGACATAAACGACAGTAACTTTGGGAAGCTATGGTTTTGGAGCTTTAACCTAAGATTCTTACAATATCACTGATTTTTTAAAAATAATTGTTTTAATTTTAAGAAAATTCCAAAATGTATTGTATTGAACTGTTTTGCGTTCTAACCTTAGTCCATTCTAATAGGCCCTAGTCATGCCACCAGAGTGGCATCTTTTAAAAACACATTTCTCAAATATTGAGCATAAACTCACATAATTTCAGTGATTAACAGTAATTGTAGGCAAAATAGTATCTGTGCCAAAATTACCATGGGTACTTTAACTTCTGCTAATGTGTAATAAGTCTGATACACTTGTAGATCCCTATTTTGATTTTAAAAAAAAAAAAAAAGTTTAAAAAGGTTGTTTTGACAAGAATGTCCCACTTCTGTTTCTCAGAAGTTCTCTGCACCTCTACAGCTAGGAACTGAACATTTGATCCTTCTTTGTAAAGAAAAGCAAGATTAAACAATAACAATAATTTCCAGTTATATTTTGCATGGTCCAAAAAAAAGAAAATAAAGATACAAACAAGAAAAGCGAAAAAAAATTAAACCGTTAATTCGTGGAAGGAAATCCTGATATTTAATTATTTTCCACATCTCTCATCTAGTCTTGTTGGACTTGTCCTGGTTTGCTGCTTTCTTTAGAAGGCACAAAAGAGTATAAGAGTTTGTCTATTGTTATTTGGAGTAGCATGAAAATGCATTGTAGTATTATTTGGTCTTATATTCTTTACTGGAGTCAAGATTTGCTTACACTAGAGGAATATTAGGAGCTGTCTTTAGTTCTCAGCTTGTGCCACTTGTGATAAATTAGAACAAGTTTAATACTGCTGTAATGGACGTCATTCTGCATTTTCTTCTGAAATTGTGATACAAGACTTATGTTGTAAAACAATTTGATTTAGGCAGTTACATGGCATTGTCAGAAAGATCCTTGTTAGCACTTCATTGTGGTTATAAGGAGTTGAGGAAAAGTGGTTGTTAATACTGTACTATCTTATGCTATCGCTGTAGATATAACATATGAGCAGATGTAAGATTTTAATATAAATCAGTGGTTTTCAAGCCATCACAAAATACACCTCACATTCAGACCATTAAAGGAAAATGAGACTAAATGTAAGCATATACACCTATCTTAAGACAGAAGAAGTCACCCTATGAAATTACTTTCACTGATTAAAGAGGACTATAGATTATTTCATTAGACTAGCCTTCATCTTCCATATGGATATGAAACTCTCCTTTCTCTTCCATGGTTTTATACCTAAAACTGTGTGCAGGCTCATTCACCTTCTACCCATCTCCAATAACCAGAGAGGATCAGAAATTTCCATACATGCTTTCCAGAGGAATGTTTTTTGCATGGCTTTTCAAGTTATTGCAGTGAACCAGAAAAATCCACCTTCTGACTTCTGCTGGTTGTGGAATGAGTTTTCAGTTTCAGAGATGTTGCCAAATAGGTGAAGCATTTATTTGCTTACTAGATTATTTGATTTAAGAGATTCTTCAACCAGAATTTCTGTAGAAAAGTAGGGAAATATGGGATGGGACATAAGCTTTTCTTTCATTTTTTCCTGAGAAACCTGGGGTCAAATTGTAATGTTGATTCCCTGTATGTATACTGAATTAACATTATAAAGAATAATTCTGCTAACACTACTTCTCCCCCTCCCCGCCCCAAGCATTTCCTCATGGTGTTCACAAGCAAGACAAAAAATCACCATAGAAAACCAAAAAATTATGACATAAGCTTTATCCAAAGGGATACCAAAGGGACAGCTATCACAGGGTGAACTCTTAGGCACTCTAAGGGATTACAGAGGGTGAAGGTTGAATACGATGGGATTTTATGTCTTAAGGTTTGAGTGGAGATTGGTACCTATACACTAAAAGTAGCAGTTGTAAGAGATCCTGAGAGACAAATTAATTTTGATTTCATTGTTTCAGGACAGGGGAAAGGAGGTAAACCAGAATACTACTGAAAGAGATTGCAAGCTTGTAAAAATTCCCAAGAGTCAGACTATGCAAATTCAGGTATTTCACAGTTCACTCTGCTGCTTGAGTCTCCTGCAGTTAACGAGATTTACACTTATGAACTGGAATCAAATTATGATTCTGCACATTTCCATAAATGCCGTTCAACATAATATCACCCAGGTTTGTTGACAGTTCATAAAGAAGTCAATAAGTATCTCTTATTTATTAAGATGGCAAGTCACAAAACTTTGTGTAAATGGAAAGACTTACTAGTCTAGACCATTTTTTCTTAAAAGACACATCAGTCTCTTTTAGGGAACATTTCAGGCAGCTTTATTCCTGTAATCAATATATTTCTGTATTTGTACATCTAATCAGAGCACATCTGTTTTTAATCTAAATTATTGTTCAATAAGAGAGCCATAAAATAAAAATTATTATCTTTATACATTGACTTCTTTTGTTCTGCATGTTACTAAAGCTGCAAAATTGAATATTTTCCTTTATTAACTAAAATCTGACACAAAATCATTTAGAAATGTTTCCTTTAGGAAAACATTCTCCTCTGTAAAGACTACAGCATCTTAAACTGAAGCCACTGTCATTCATCATTTTAACTATGAGGATTCAATAATTCTGTAGTTGTTTTTTTCTAAACATTTTCCTTACTAAGGCAAACATCTATTACCCCATATCTATACAGAAAAGCGTGTTGCAGATGCTTGCATAACAAGCCATTTGAAGAATCTGGTGACTGGGACATAGGACTCAATCCTTTCTCTCACTGAAAATAATAGTTTGCTGAAGTGGACAGGTCTTGCAAAGTCAGTTACAGTAGACCTTCAGACAGTATTTCTGACCAAGAAAACAGTTATAAAAAGGAAATAAATTGAACTATATGTTGTAGAGATTGCTGGCAAATATATGGAAAAACTCAAGGCTAGCACCTTAGAGATTAATGGAAATGCTCCATCCAAAAGTCAGGACAATGCAGATGTTGTTGTGGGACTTGGCTTTTGTCATAGTGCTGTTAACCCTAAACCAGTGGAAACACCATACATTGCTCTCCAAACCCAGATG
This sequence comes from Chloroceryle amazona, assembly GCA_027560015.1. Taxonomy (NCBI): domain Eukaryota; kingdom Metazoa; phylum Chordata; class Aves; order Coraciiformes; family Cerylidae; genus Chloroceryle; species Chloroceryle amazona. The sequence continues at coordinate 10,561 of JANHFX010000946.1, read as the reverse complement.
CCATGAAGGGGCAATCATCCCTGGACATGCATTTGTGCCCTGAAAACATGTCAGGACCAGAAGCTTCCACCTGGGCAAACTCACCCTTGCTGGGCTTTGTGACCTTCACATATTTTTTTAAAGAAAAGACAACATAGACATGAATACTGTCTTGCTTTCCCCTTTTAAAATGTGGCAGATGGTAAACCTACATGAAATTCATCCAAACTGTTACTGAAGCCTAGTTCCCTCTGTGACCAAAGCTGAAATACTTTTACTTGGATGGACATGGACTAGGGCAGCTGGATATATAGAGATGCCACTAAAGTGGTGTGAACCTCACAGCAGAGCTGAGTAGCTGCAGTGTGGGACTGTATTTCACAGCAAAGCTTCAGCCTGAAGTGGATGGGAAGCTCACAAAGCCTTCTGTTATTGAATGCTTCAGTGGCCCTGAAAAGGGGAAGGGCTCTTCAGCACATGGCAGCAATGCTTACATTCACAAGTTGTTAACAAAGAGGAAGATCACACCTAACACTATTGACAAGATATCTGATTGAACTATCATTGATCTGTTAACTGCCATCTTCCCCAAAGTAATTGGTACGCTCTTTACTGCCCTTAGAAAATTGTCTTTGGACTCAGTTGTGACTGAGAAAGATTTACCCCAGCAGGGGCCTTTCAGGGGGTGATTTCTTTGAGGACTGAGCCAGTATTACTGAAGTATTTGAAGGGGCCCACAGGCAGATTGACTTGGCCCTTTTTGCTGCCAGCACCTGGCAGAAGGTTGCACAAGGATGAACAAACTTTCCATAATGAAAGCCAAATGGTGATGTTATTTTCATGTTTCTCTCACAGCTGAATTCTTGTATTAATATGACTGTTTCTCTTTAGGTAGAAGGAAAATTTGAGGAAAACTGTTTCAGACATTAATGAACTCCTAGTTCAAAAAGGCAGTTTTTTTAACTGTAGGTTAAAAAGAGCTGAAGTTATGAATTTTGTTTTCAATCTGTTTTATAAATGTAAAAGAAGAAATAAAATCAAGCATATTTGAAGATTGGCTTCGTGCTTATAAAAAAAAAATACAAAACTTTCCTATGTTTATATATATATTGACTTATTTGAAAAGTTTCATGGCTGACTAACAGTATCATAAAATAGATTATATTAGAACTGGAGAAAATATTTTTATTTTTTCAGAACAGAATATAACCCCTTATGCCACAAAATGTGTTTCCAAAATTTATCTCTTCCAGTGTAGGTTTGAACACATTATTTGAGGGACACTTTCCTTGGCCAAAGGGAGCTTATCCAATGGAGTAAACACTAAAAAGTGACGTCTCTCCTCTTCCTAAAGAAATATTTAAGAATGGATGTTTTGACATTTCATAGAATCATAGAAAGGTTAACTGGACCTCGACAGGTCACCTGGTCTACCCTCCATCATGAAGCAGGATTGTATCCAAAACTGTACCAGATCACTTATAGTGATCTCAATGTATGTGGAAAATCTCCAGTGATGGCAAATCCATAATCATTCTGCACATCCTGTTCCAAAGATGGATGCTCTGCCACAAAGAGCTATGTGAACTGGTGGGAATGGGATCTGTAGGTGCCTGCAGATTTGGAAGGAAAACAGGAGTTACCAATGAAGAAGAGGCCAAGGCAAGGGAATATCCTTTTTGAGAGGGAAGAATTCAGAAATTTCCCAAGGACTAACAAGGACTGGTGACTGCAAGCACTGTTGAAGCTGAAAGAACTCATGAACTTGGAAACTGAGAGCCAGCCAAACCTGCCAAGTGTCAACACTGTACACTGGCCTGAGCAGCAGGGTGCGTAACTTGGACCATAGCCATGGGGTCAGTGACTGCTATTCAAAGACCATGACTGCAGAGCTATATATGCACCTGATGAAACAAGGAGTCCCTCATGAATTTTCCAACAGCTATCCAGAAGGCAGCACAAACCTCATCTTGTGAGTCTGCAACTGGGGTTGGGCTTCCAACTGCTGCTCCAACAGGACAACTGTGAGTGAATGTGCGAGTCAGCTGCATGAGGGAATAACTGAATGTAGTGCCGAAATACTTATCTGCTATTAAAAACAACAAGCTAATGAATAAAAGGTGTTCCCCAAAGTACTGGTTGTAGTCTGTATCTGGCCTTCATTTGATATCCTATTCAGGAAAAGGAATTTTACAACTCTTCTCTATTTTCTCAACAGCCTTCTTGAACTAGGGGTAACAAAAATTTCCACAGTACTTGTGATGTAGCCTAATGTTACCCTGTGATAAAACTGAACTGTCATTTTCTTCCAGTCATAAGTCCTTTATTTTTAAACTACTGACTTAAAGCATATTCTAACTCTTCTGTATGTGTTATTATCCTTTCAGAGATAACTTTTATTGCCTTACTGATGGCTGCCATTCAGGAGAGGCTGGCAATGTTTTCTCCAATGTAATCCCATTATCTGGTGCTACAAATATAGGAAACAGATTTATTGAGGGATGAAGGAATTAAGATATGATTAGTAATATCAAATTCTAGATCTTTTACTTCTGGGTGGTGGCATCAGGGTGGGATGTGACAAAGACTAAGGAAATGCTGGAAGTGGCCTAGACTACATCCTACACCTCAGTTTCTGTGATACTGTCTACCTTTTTCCCTCTGTAAATTCTTCCATGAGTATTCCTGTTCCTAAAGATAAATAATTGTATTGTTCAGCTATTCACTCCACCAATCTTTCTCTTTCTCTCTTTTCCACCCCTATGCAAGAATAGGGTTTTGGTTGTGAATTACACTATTGTAATATTTTATCCAAACTTGGAAGCCATTTGAGACTGCAGAGAAGAGAAAGAAAGTTTAAGAAGTCAAAAACTACCCCCCCCTCCCCCCATTACTTTCATTACCTTTGACAATTAAAAAGAAAAACTTGAAGAAATCTTGGACAAGACTTAAAAGCGGTCTTATTTAAAAATAAAACCTAGAAGAAAATTGAGCCCTAGTTGGCATTCTGCTGTCCTAAACCTCCCCAGAAACATGCCTGACGTTTCTGCTTCTGGTAATAAGAATGTGTTGATTTCAAACTTCATTTTTCCAGTCCCTTGAATGGCTACTGAAGTTTTCACTGTAAACAGACTAGATCCTAAAGTCTTTGGACAGGTAATATACACTCCTTGCAGCAGAGAAACTGTGCAGGTTTTCAGTAAGAGTATATTGCCTGAATAAAAGTCTTTGAATTTCCTCCATCCAGAGTTCAGAAGATATATTTGGTAAGCACCCGTAGGAGGAGGAGACTTCTCAGAGGAAGTCATTACTCTCTTAAAAGGCTGACAGAGTTGCTTGTAGGAGGCAGTGGGTGAAGGAAGGTAGTAGCACTTCCTGCTTTAGAAGTGGAAGATAATAGTATACATTGTTTTCTTCATCAGAAAGAGAAGCTGGTTTTGGCTACCTTATCCTCCACTTCTGTGTACTCAGGAATATTAATACCATGGGGAATTTTCTATGTATCTCACAGTATTAGGGCAGCCCTTCCTGCATTTTCTTTACACTGCACAAGGGCATTTAACTGAAATCTTGTGTACCTGTTTTGCACAGATGTTGTAATCTCTCTTTATTATATCTCTGTGACTTTGCTCTGGGAAAGCTGGGCAGGACAGTTGTGGTTGGACTGAATGGCCATGCTCTGTTACTAAGGTTTTTGCTTTTTTCACTACTGTCATTTTATCCCTTCACATGGTTCTCTCTGTTGGAATACACATGGACTTGCATGAAGACCTGCACAGAGCTATGGCAGTCATGCTCATGAATGATAACTAGGCGAAAGCTGGTGCAGATCCAAGTAGTCATTTTGCAAATAATTCATCTGAATACCCAGCCTGCAGTTTTTATGCTTCTATCAAAAGCATAACACTACATTAACACTCCTTCCACCAGGACACTATCATCCCTTTTCCCCAGTTCTTTTTTTCTGAATTCTTCACAGTTTGTAGGATTGCAGTATTACTGGTTCTGTACCCAAAAGCAGACTCTAGAATAATTCTTCTCGCCACACCTGTCTGCCAAATATGTTTTAAGCTTCTATCAAGTTTAAGAGGCTTCTAGCTCAGAAGGCAGGAGATGCATACAGTGAGTATTTTCTTAGGTGGAAGAGGTATCTTTCTTAAGAAGCACAGAAAGGTCTTGGTGCCATGTTTGAAGGTGTTCTCTTCTGCTTTATTTACATATTAAGCAGTGTTTCCTCTCTCTTCTCTCAACTGAAAAAAAAACCCCAAACAAAATATACACAAAAATCTCATATCTGGATTGTCGTGGCAATTGACCTGGATAACAGAAGGCTAAGACACCTGATGGAGACAATGACATGGAACCTTTCAGGAGCAAAGGAGAAGACAAAAGGCAATGCAGTCTGGCTCTAAAATGAGGTAAACCCACAGCACTCCTGAAATAAAATAATGTTAATAAATTGTTGTTTAAGTAGGACACCTATTATACTGTATTTATTGTATTGTATGTAGGTTACCTATGTAAGGTACCTCTACTATCTGGAGCACTTCATCTTGGGTTGCCTCTCAACTTGAAGAATGCATTTAGAAGACATCAACTTCCTAGAAAACATAGCAGATCTAGTGTGCCCCTTGGCAGCCAGTGGAATAGATGGGCCCCAAAAAGGACATTTCAGGTCAGGAACCTAAAATAGATGACAGAAAGTGCTGTGTCTGGAAAACTACTCTTACTGACTCCTAGGTGATCTAATCTCCTGATTTAAGTGCGTAAACTGTGTCCTTTCCTCTAAAATCTGGTCAGTGACATACATCTCTGACAAATTACTCAGTTGTACTTATTGTGAGGAAGAAGCCATATCCCGTGGAGGAAGACAGAGATTTCCATTAAATGTTTCTCTGAAATAGATGCAAAGGTTATGGGATCCATGCTTATAAATACTGTAGCTGGCATTCACTTTCATCACCATTACTTTTTCTGTCCTTGTTTCACACATGGGCATTAATGATCCCTGAAGTTATTCTTAAAAATGTTTATTCAGTGGATTAATTCAAGAGTTAAAAACAAGCCAATAAACTAAGTTTCTTAGGTAACTCTGTGTCTCTTTATGCAATCTTAATTAACCATTGACATGTATCTAAATATTAGTTTTCTAACCCTTGTAAGAATGTAACTGTTAAACATACCCATACCTTTGTCTGGAAATAGGGAAAATGTGAGCTGATTAAAATGTTTTTCAGAACACTTACTTTAGCATTTGAAAGGTAAGGTCTAGTTTCTGTAAGGATATAATGTTGCGGTACATTTAAACTTGCATATTCATCAATACATTGCAGCTGCCACACATATTAGTAGAAGTTTCTGTGTTTTAAAAAATTTATCTTCGAGGTGCCTGACAGATACAATTTTTCTTTCAAATGTTTGTCCTATAACAACATCCTCATACTCCTCCATAATATTTTATGTACAAGCATCACATTTTGTTTGAAATTACCCATGACAAGATGGAACAGAGCTTATAAAAGCTCCTTGCCGATCCTTCCACACTTTAGACCAGAAAAATACAATAAGAACAGGATGAGACTTGGTCCAATGGAACAAGACACTAAGAATTATAGACAACTTATATTGGTCTTGGCCATCTAAATGAAATTGCATATTATCTGCATCTCCATTTTCAGTTGTAAGCAAGGTTAAAGAGCACAAACCCAGTTTTTGCATCCAGTGTTCTTCTCAAGTCCTGGAACCATAACCATAGGAAGTAAAATAAGAAAAACAAAAAACTGCACTTTGAAAAATTGCAAATCAAAAAATAATTGCAAATCAAGTCCTTGGTGTCCTCAAGTCCTCATCAGTTCAGGTCAGATCAAGTCCTTATCAGTTTTACCACTGATTCAGCAGTTGGTCAGGACTTTACCTTATTTATATTATTGATGCATAATATAAAAGCATTTTTTTTATGTTTACAGGTGCTATAGATTCATTTCATTATACTGACATACATCTGCTTATCATTTAATAGATTTCTAATCACTCAAGAGACTCTGTGCTGACACCTGTTTCAATAGAGCCATGACCCATGATGCAGGACCTAGTATGATGTCTGAAGGGGTGCTCACATTATTATGGAGTGCAGCAGCCCAAGTTCCACTACAGCCTACCTCCATGTGAATTTAGTAGTCAGCAAAGTCTTCTTAAAACTGTAAAAAGTACATAAAAGACAGAGAGTAAACTGATGAAATACAAAAGAAAGTGAATTAATTATCAGTTTCGTAAGAGTTTCATCTTAAGAGAAGAAAATATTAAGGATAGCAGGTAATTTCTTTCCAGAGAAGAAATCTCCTCCAGTTATCTCCATCCATCCATCCATCCATCCATCCATCCATCCATCCATCCATCTGTCATTTCACTGCCTAGTCTTCATTCTTGGGCTAATAAAGCACTTATTTCCTCTAGTATATCTCTTCTTGTCCCTCACCCCAGAAACCTCAGTTATTCTTACTCTACCTGCTATTTGTCTCACTCTTTCTGCTTTCAAGAGGAATTATTACATCTGAAGATCTCATTCAGTGTGACAAAAACGTCTAGCTAGAATGACAACATTGTAGAAAAACAAGATGGGGTGAAGAAAAAAGCCAGAGAAAACACAACCTTTTCTTTACAGACATGAAAATACTGATAATGACTGCAATAAATGTTTTCCATCCCAATGAGCCATTTGTGGAGGAAAATCCCATCTATTAAAAAGTCTTCCATTTTTGACCTTTCCCTCTCCTTCTCTCAGTTCCTTGAGCACACTTAAAACATCCCAGTCACCTCTACTTTCTCTGGAAAAAAAAACAGATCCTCGTTTATGTAAGTCACAGTCCTCTATTCTTGTGAGCCTTTTTATATTCATAATATTGCAGTTTATAAAAAAGTTGCCCCAGGAAAGTTCTCTTAGGCTTGAAAAAGATTATCTGATATTATACTGACATAGAATATCTTTCTTCCCCTCTGTCAAAGATGCTGAAAACAAACTAAAAGCATTGAGAAATAGAACAGATGGATGATCATTAAAAAAAAAAAAAAAAAGACTGTCAGCTATCTTTTGGAGAGCAGGGTCAGATATGATAAAGTCAGAATAGCCAGAATAATGAAACCATATTGGGCCTTGCTAAGGAAATTCAAAAATATGCATGCACAAACCTCTCAGCAGAGAACTGAGCCAAATATTTCCATGTTGTAGAAATACAAACAGGACAGAGAAAACATTCAGGTCCCAGGATGCAGTGAGGACATGTGGGACAAACATGACATGTGTCCTTTGTTTCATTTTCCAGTAAGGAGGATGATGCTAAACTGAGAGTAGAATTATATTTAGAATTAGAAATTGCCATGTCTATATGAAGAAAGACAACATATACAATAGAGGTGACAGATAAAGTCTCCAGAGTATATATTGACTGAATGTTAGGTCCAGTGGAAAGATTTTATAATTGATCTTCCCACTTAGAAGTGATACTGTGTGACTGCAGAACAAGGAACATACCCTTGCCAAAGAAGGGTATTCAGAAAAAAACATGATACAATCTGTCGACATCAGCCTTGTATAAGGCTTTTGAAGAAATTTTAAAAGAGACGTGAGTATAAGGAGATATAGGTTGAATTAAATAGTTTGACAAAAATCATGCAAAAGTGTTGCCACAAGATGGTTTCAGTCACACTAAATATCCCCTTTGATAAAATGTATTTTTTGAATAAAGGGTGAGTGATGAACTTATCTGCTTTCCATAAAATGTATGGTAAACTAGTATCTCATGGGAAATAACCAGGTTAAGATGATGGAAATGGTCATTACCAGAGGAATCATTAGCAAAAAAGACAAAAGAGAAATGATAACAGACTTTACTGACAGGGATAGGCAGAAGCTACTGGTGGAGTCCTTAGAGAGAGTCCTCAGATACTTGCACAGGCTGATCCTATGTCATAATGACTTGAGAATAAGAAATGGGAATGTAATAATTAAATTTACTAACAGTATAAATTTGAGAGGCATTATCAATACGTAAAAACCAGAATATCATACAGAAAGAACTGAATGTTCTGTTCAACAGAGGTAGCTGAGAAAGGATAGAATTTAATCAAAGTGCTATTTTGTGCATTTAAAAACCAATAGCAAGTCCTGCTAGTATAAACAGGGAACTTATCAACAGAAAGTGACAGAAGAAAAGAAAGATTTAGTCTTTTAATCAATCACAGCATGACTATGAGCTCAAATGTTGCTGTGGTCATGAAAAAATCAAATGCATCAGGTGAATTATTCCCACTAAAGACAGAGAACCTATAAATACCTCAGCATAATGAAGCAGCAAGAGCTCATCAGGAATGCTGTGCACACTTTGGTCACCCACATGCAAGAAAGATTAACTCAAGCTGCAGAAAGTACCAAGCAGTGCTACTAGAATGATCAAGGGAATGATGAGCCTATCTTACATGAGGAGAGTAAAGGCGCTTGGCTTGTTTAGCTTAGCAGCACAGGGAAAGAAAAGGGAGTTTAATTGCCCTCTCCAAAATATACCAGGGAAAAGAAGAGCTATTTAAGCTAAAAGATGCTGCTGGCACAAGAACAATGAGTGTAAGTAGTCATGAATAAATATAGGTTGAAATCAGATGAAGGTTTGTGTGAGAGGAGTGAGGTTCTGGGAGAGAAGTTACTAGATTGAATCAGAGGGGTAAAATCTAACTAAGTTTAAAATGGAGTTTCACACAATTCTGAATGAGATTATGTGGTGTGTTTTCTGGCATTAAAAATGGACCAGACTCAGAAGCTCTCTTCCATTGCTTTGGGTTTTGCTGCTATTTTAGAAAATATGCACATACTCTTGATTTTATAGCCATACAAGTCTTTAAGGGCCCTCTATGTGTGATGGAGATGCCCAGCAGATTTTTCTGTACTGTAAATTTCTTGGATGTGTTTATGGACCCCAAGAAACATCTTATACAGGAAATTAATACCTACTGGCTGTCCATCCCATCATCAATGTCATATTCTGAAATGGTGTCCACAGCTATATTTACACATTTAAGTGTTCTGTCACGTTTCTTGAGAGACTACTTCAGGGTCCAGTTGACTCTTCTTAGTAGCACTTAACAATTTCAAATTTATACTTTCCTGAGATCAATTTACAGTCATTGCACTATTCTTACCTTTTTCTGGAGGTGCAAAATGTTTCAGCTGCTTTTCCACATTTAATCAGTATTTAGTCATTTACATCTCCCTCATAAATTGTCCTGCCATCCATCATTACTGTAGTTCTCCCTACAGTTCTCATAATTCTGTTGTCAAAGATATCAATGATATTGTGGCTAATAGAATTCTGAGGGTAGGAGAATACATTTGTCTAACACTCTGAAAGCTTTATACAATTTTTTTTAAAAATGTAATTCTCAAACTTTTGGGTTTTTTTCAATATAAGTGCAAACCCTGGTGAGTTCTGAGACCAACACCTGCCCCATTAATGAGAGTTTTCCTCCACAGTAACTTGTGTGACTTCACTGATGGAAGTCCTGATCTCATATTACAAGCTTTTTTTCCGGAAATGTCTGTGTCCTGAAAACACCTCTACTCAGCAGAAATTGTGCTGGAACAAGACTAAGAACAGTCTCTACACATGATACTTTCCTAAAGGAAAGAAAAAAAAGAAGAAGTCTATTCAGTTTCTTCTCAGTTTTTATTTTTTAATTTCTTCTTTAAAAACATACATGAACAATGCTATATTATGAACAAAGGTATGTAAGAGAACTGGGAAAGGGAAGAGATGGTGCAGCTCATTCTTCCATTACATGAATCACTGCAGAAAACGCATAGACAAAATACATCAACAAATAAAACCAATTATGGATATACTAGTGCATATACAATGATAGATGCTTGGTAGACATTATCTCTGTTTTAGACTTAGTAGACAGGTTATCTTTTGCAACTACCCTCAGTCACCCAATACCTTCCTTAACTAAAACAAACAAAAGACCCTGATGATCATATTCTTCAAGAAGAAAAAAATCAATGTAATTTTTTTCCAAGGAAATACATGCTAACAGCATGGAATACACAAAATAGCATTAAAATGTAAAAGGAGATCAGAAAATCATATAATGGTTTAGGTTGTGAAAGACCTTTAAGATCATTCAGTACAGCCATTAACCAAGCACTGTCAAGTCCTCTGCTAAACCATGTCACTAAGTGTCACACCTACAAGTCTTAAATACCTCCAAGATGGTGACTTCACCATTTCCCTGGGTAGCCTGTTGTGGTGATTTAAACTTGTCTGGATGCCAGGTGCCCACCAAGCCACTCTGTTACTCCTCCCCTGCTCCTTTCAGCTGGACCTGGGGGAAGAAAATGAGATGAAACTCATAGGTTAAGACAAAGGCAGTTTAATGAAAAACAAAGCAATGTCACATTCACAGATGCAAAAGAAAACAAGATTTATTCTCTGCTTCCCATCAGCAGGTGATATTTGGCCCTTTTTTGGGAAGCAGCACTCCAGAAATGTAGCAGTTGCTCCAGAGGATGTGGATGTGCCTCCTCCACCCGCTCACC
>JANHFX010000941.1:48803-61180 GCA_027560015.1 Chloroceryle amazona | reverse complement strand
GTCAGCGGTACCGGCCCTTGGCTCTCGACTGGCCTTCCGTCCGGCTGCTGCCCGCCGTTGCCTCTCTCCACAGGCCGCTCCAGCAGGCGGGGCGCAGCTCGCCTCGCAGGGCCCGCCCGCCGCCATGTGAGGTCCTCGGGGGAGAAGCGGCCGCCGGCAGGTGCGGGCCGTGGCCCTTCCCCGGTACCGGCGGGGGGCTCCGGTTCTGCAGAGGACAAGCTCGCCTCGCAGCCGCTGCTGCTCCTCTGGTGATGCTTTTCACGGAGTGTTGGTGTTGTGTTCGTTTTGCAGGTTGGAAAACGGAAGGGATGCGACACCGGTCGTGCTCTGTCAGCACTTGAATGGCAGTCTCCTTTGCACACTTGAACCCTGTGGCCTGTGTTGCACATCTGTAGTATTAAACTGGCAGCAGATAAGAAAACTATAATCAAGTATAATGTACTTATAACACATACAAGCTTTTTAATAAATAGATTACTTACCCTTTAAATTATTACAGCTTCTCAGTTCTTGGGCAGTCTGCCTGCTTCCTGTCAGTCTTTGGCCCTTAAATTTTACCTCAGCTATGGAATGTAGTTATTCATTATGTCAGAAACAGATCCAGGGTTTCAGGTTAATTTAAGGCCTCCCTTGTGTGACTAGCGGACTATTCGCGATGAAATAGTAATACTTCATTTATCACGTGAAGCATTACCTGTTTGAAAGGTTATGTATTTGTCTGCAATTTGAAAAGTAAATAAGGGGACTTTTAATTCTACATGTAAAAAATACATGTAAAAAATAATTATGTAAATGATAGCTGGTTACTGGGCCTAAACCCGACTTTCAAATTTGTCTGGCGATACAGAAGTGTATTTAAAGTTAGTGTCAGCTGTAGGTCCTTGAGAGTAAAGAATAACTAGTGCTTACATGTAGATTGGCAGGTGACAGAGCCTGGTACAAATAAGCCCTTCAAAGTTAAAACTAAAGTATTAATCCACTCTCTTATAAAGCATTATTTCAAAATCAGACTAGGTCTCCCCACATTTATGCTTTAAAGCTGCAGTTGTATGTCTTGCTTCATACCAACTCTCTTGGAAACCCCCAAAGCCAGCTAAAGGTATAAGAATTGCAGTTTGACGCCAGGGTAAATAGAACGGATAGAAAAATAGGAGTGAGATCTTTTAGTGATAAAAAACTAGATTCAGCTTGTAACTTATATAACTTCATGCTTTTTTTCTTGTTCAAATTAATTAACTTGTATTGATTTACATATAATTAAAAAAAAGAAAAAAGGAAGAGGGAGTGGTAGTTCACAGTTTAAATACTTGTTGGTTTTATTTTACTTTTTTTTTTAATATAACATCTTTACTGCAGATCTCTTGATGTGTAGTAACACACCTTCGTCATTAGGTGATAAAAGTAGCAATATATTATAATTCAACCAATTCTGAGAGCCAAAAATCAAGTTGAAATTGTAATAGAAAAATTACATTTCCTACAAATAGTGTGCGTATAGCAGCAGCCACTTCAAACTTTTGATAAGAATTTATGTAAAAAAAAAAAAATGCCTGTGAATTAAAGATACGGAAAGGAGAACACCAACGAAAAGAAACAGCAGCCATCATCTGTTGACCTCTGGGTTTTTTTTTTTTATTGCATCAATCAAACTTCATCCACACGCACACAAAACATGGTGGTAGACAGTACAGGTGATCACCATAGGACAATATTAAAATAGAGCTGCTTTGTCATGATAAGCAACATGATGTTAAGGGAAGATGATATATACAAAGCTGAAATAAAGGATAACAGAAACTAAGAGATCCCATAGAACCAGTGTGGCATATCCTGTAGGATAAGTAAAATAGTAATTGAGACTGAAAGGTAAGTAACGACTTGGGAAATATGATACATATGTAGAGAGGTAAGAGGGTAGAATCCTTAAAATTTGTTTATCATTTAACTGGAAGATACCCTTTTTTTGTTTGAGGAGGAGAAACAGTGTCTCCTTTCAGACCTACTCTTGCGAACACTGAGCACATTTAACTTGAAACTCCTAGTGGAAAGTTAAGCATGTGCCTGAGTGAGATTGGGATGGTAACCTGAGAGCTACTGTGAATTTGCTGTTTTAAGGCATGTAATTAGATGGAGACGTGTAGTATCATTAAACTTAATCCAAAAAATGATGCAAGAATAGTAACTTGTATGGCTTCATAAAGGCAGCTGTAGGGCTTTACCAGCATTAAAGCATCTTAAGAGCCATGGGAGGGAGGAATTCAGCATTTCTTTCAAATCTATTAATTTACTCAATCGATTGAGTGTGTTAAAATACTTTTTTTTTTTAAGTGGATAAATGGGAGGCCAACAGCCTCATCCATCAGAATACTTGTTGCATTGTGAATCCCTGAAGTCATTAGGATTATACAGATGCTTAAGCGACTTAATGCATCAAAGCTTTAAGTGACTTTTTCTTAGCACTGCCGCTGTCTTACCCTATATAAAAAGTCTTTAATGTTAGGTACTGTTTAGCATTCTTTAGTTTATGACACTTAGTGTTTGTGGCTTTTCAATAGAATGATACTCTAAGGCAGTTATGCATATTTGAGATGTCTGAGTTTGAGTGGGGGCTTAATAAAGTTGATTTTGGTCATAAATGTAGATTATTTTTTGACAATGAAATATTGCTTCTTGATAGTTAAATTATTTTCTCAGAAAGTGATGTTTCTATGTATCATCTGGTGTTAGTCTCTCAAGTATCTAAATGAGTCTCCACCTCACAACCATATGCACAAATGTATTCTTTATTTGTTCTCCTTGAGTTAAATATTTTTATCCAAGTTTATTAAGACAAACTGTCCTTCATGTTAGGAAGGCATTTTATCATTGTAGCAAATTTTTTCCATTTTTGAAATGTAGCTAAATAAGGTGATAACCTGATCTGAATGACAGAAAATCCTGAAAGACAAATAATTCCCTTTCTCTTAAGTGATCTGAGATCTGACATAGTTACAGAGCTGTAATTGCTGTGAACCCTCACTGAGCATTTATGTTCTAGGGAGTGGCACATGAAGTAACTGTAAGTTTCTTACTGTCTCATAGTGTAAATACTTTTATAAATTTTGGGTCAGACTGCTTCTTTTCTTTTTTCTTGTTTTTTTTAAAAAAAAAAAGAAACCACACAGAAAATTACATGTTTAAAATGTTTAAAACCAATACAGATTGTTCTACAAAGCTTAAGAGAACTTGAGCTAAGATGGAATCAGTTTCAGTTTTCCAATAATATTAGAATTCTGTTAATGAATTGTGAAAAATAGCCATTTTGGTGATAGTTAGCTGTAGAAAATTGAAGAACCAGTATTTGGTGTGCAGAAAGTAACCCAGAACAGACCATTCCTGTAAGTGAGGTAACCTGCACAAAACCAGTGCAACTATGAAGTGAAATCCTATAATGCTGTGTAAATTTGTCAGTGCACTTGCAGTTTGGCAGATATCCATTAATTCTATTAGGAACGGACAAATATATATAAGCAATCCATATGTGGCCTTGTGACAGTGCTCTTCAAAAGTCTTCAGGATTATAAACTCATAGTGATGAAAATATGCAAATACAGTCTTTTGGAAAGTGGCAGAGAGTGACTTGCCCTGCTTTGGCCTCATGTTGCTTTTGATGCAAATGCAATTCTGTTGCTTCCCACCTGTCCTGTTGTTACACTGCAGAAGGCCTGCAGAACTCTCCTAGGAAGAATACATACGAGATGCTTGAACTCTGTGTGGTGAGTAGAAAGTCTGAGGGAGCAAAAGATGTTTATTTTACCAGTGATGAGCCAAAGCATTCACTGACCCAAACAGGTGCAATTCACATGCTTTGGAGGACTTGCATGTTCTTGTGCTAATAGTTGACTTGACCTCAAGTTTTTAAATCATCAAGTACCCTGTGAACTGTGGTTGTGTTATTGCTTTTGTCTTTACTGTGTTAGGGAAGTCTGGTCTTTGATTTCATACAGACAGTACGCATCTTACCATAGAATCTTACCAAAATGACTGCAGTACACCTGTGATTGGGAGGTTTGAAGGGCTGAAAGGACTAGTAATTCAATATGATGAATGCTGTCATCTCTCTGTGACCCTTAGCATCTTATGCCACTTGCTGTCAGGGTGATGAAATCAATGCCTATTGTGTTTGTGCACATTTCAGATCAGATGAGGACTGCAAGTTCTTCAAGTATTTTTTGTTGTGATTGTGTTTAATATTCTGTATTGAGTGGCAGTAAAGAAATAATCATCCCTTGGACTGCTTCCTAAAGGATCGTTTTCCATCTGAAAGGTTTTGATAATTGAGTAAAATCCATGATTGGATTAATGTGCATGGATTTTGTTCAGTGTTTGTGTCAGCTCTCTTCCCTACCCCCACTTCCTGCTGAGTAGGAGTTTTTGGAAGTGGTGCTTTCATTAAAGGCATTATGAAATTCTGGTTTTCATTGTCAGTATGGGACTCTGGAAGGGCTGTGAGAATCAGATACTACCTCAGTGTTGTTTAGCACAGCTGTAGTATTTCTGAGTATTGAAGAGATCCCTGTGAAGCAATGCAGTGTGCTCTCTGGATTGGTATTGAAGCTTGGACTTGCTGTATCTCAACAAGGTTGAATACTACTTAGGATTAGAGGAAATGAAAACTTCTTGGAGACACTGTGCTGCTGAACTTGATGGTACCTTTCAGTGGAGTGTGTGATTCATATCTTGGCTTCCTAGGAAATTTGTTAGGAAAGCTTGGTGTCTGAGCTTGGAATGGATGCCTAGTCTTTTACCTATTGACCAGTTTGCAGTGGAGGTCAGGGTTACAAGGTGTGTGCCCGCGTCTGTTTCCAGGACAGCAGCCCTCACAGACTAAATTATCTTTCCTTACCCTGCTTTCCCTTTTGAAGCTGTTCAGCCATCCATCAGGTAAATCCGGGAGGGCCCAAGGTGGAGGTGGGAAACAAAAGAGGCAGTGCAAATAATAGCCAAGTTGCAGTGTACTCACATTAGGGAGGTGCTTCTGGTGAGGTGGATTGTTGTGTCTTCGGAACTGGCTCTTCCCTCTCCACAGTGGGGGAGGCATCGTAACCAGGCTTCATCAAGGCAGGGTGAATGTTCATTTTCGAACTGCTTTCTGTCAGTAGATGTGTCTGACTCTCCTCAAAATGAGGACCCACTTCCTGGGAAAATGCCATAACTGCAAGGTCAAAAGGAGACGTCACTTTTCATGCTTGTGCAGTTGTACTTGTAAAGGAAGTACTGGCAATTGCGCTTTGTCATGAGCCTGGTTTTATGAAGCTCCACTTGAGTTCACTGAGCTCTCTTCCAAGTCTGTCAGATCAGGAGTGGGAGAGTACTGAATGGTGTGGAAGCTGAGTAGCAAGATGCAGAGCTGCAGGCAAGGAAAACCTCCAATCTCAGGTGGTAGCTGAGCAGCCTCTGAGGGCTTGTGCTTTCTTGGTTCATTCCACATAGTTTGCAGCAGGAACTCTTGTTAGCACCCACTCATGTTGCTGCTTTGTGAAACTGTTAGCTGTTATGAGGCACATTAAGAGGTTAAGGAAATCGTAAGTTGTCATTTATTTGTGATGGTAGAATTAAAGGCCTTGAGAGAGTGATAGAAATTTGAGGATTGGTGTGGTGCAAAGATTGAAAAGATACTAGAGAATGTAGTGAAGTAAATCACTTTAGAGTGGTAAACTTGAAAGAAGCCCAGTGAAATTTTTCTGCTGTGATACTGGCTTCGTGAAGATGGTTTACCCTGGCTCATCTCAGAGATTTCAGTGCACAGCTGTCTCCAGGCATATATGTGTCTCTTATAGTATTCAACAAAGTCTGGTGTGGTGTTATAGCAGAAATTGATACCTGCTGAGCCTGAGGGATGCGCCTTTCAAATTGAGAAGCATGCCTAATTTTAGACTCTTACGCTCAACTGTGGTGTGAGACAGCAAAAATAGATACATTAGGTATGTAAGCTTTGTGCTCTTTCTTTTTTAGATAATGAAAAAGGTGTATTTGCATATATCTTAAATTTTGCTCTGTCTGCCTTTGAATATGGCTCTGAAGATGAAAATGCCCTTCATGACTCTAGTTCTTTGGGATATCAGCTGGAGTTCTGGTGTGCTGAAGATTTGGCTCTGGGGCAATCTGGAAATTGTCAAGTGACAACTGAATCTGAATTTCGTATCAGCCTTATCTAGAGCAGTCAACAATTTAATATGTCTGTTTACATTTTAAAGTTAGATGCATGTATTTACGAAAATTGAAGAAAGGCAAGTATTTGTCAAGTAGAAGGTAAGGCATCAAAGGGCAAGTTTGAATGCACTTGCAAATTTGAATTCCAAGTACTGGCCAGTAAGTTTTACAACCTCATGGTTTGATTTTATTTTTTTCTAAGATATTCAAATTAAAATATATATTTAAAGGTTTTTCATATACTCAGTTATTAGTTTTCCTGATTTTTGTATATTTTGTTACATTTCAAAATACAAATGGTATTTACCACAATTTTAAATTCTAATTTCTTTTTTTAATGCTCCATGAGTTTTATACACTTCCTCTTTCTGCATTTAACTGTATTTTGGTGGATAGTGCACCATGGAGTTTTACAGTGCACTTCCATGCCCTTTCCTTCTGCTTGCATAATATGTCCAAATACTTTATGTAAGGATGATTGTTAATTGAGTTTTTTTGTTTCCTGGTACTCTACTATCAGACACTGTTCTTGCCAAGAGAAGTTTCCATTCATAGTTAAACATTTGACTCCAATTATTTCAAACTGTTTACCTCAGGCTTACAGGGTTTCCTTTTCTTCTCAGTTTTAGTTGTGTTAGATAAAGTAGGCTCAAATGTGAGGGATTTTGACACTGCAATTATAAGGAAGCGTATCTGCTCAGGAAAACAATTTAATCTTCGTTCTGTCAATTTGAATTTATGCTATGAAGATATTTGGGGTAAAAAGCAAGGAAATTGCTTCTTCATTTGTCACATTACTTGTCATCTTCCCTATTATATCTAGCTCCTCAGTGTGGGACTAGGAAATCACAGTTTATGCTAGTTTGATTTTTAAATGTAAAATTAGCTACCCATGATTTGGTCACATCCCGATTTGAGCACATAACTAGATGTGAAGAAAAGTAATTATTTTGTATAGCTTTGAATTCTACCATGGTAGTTGCAATCATTTTTCCTCTGGAATTTACAGATTGACTTGAAGAGTTATCCCATCCCATTTTCTAATGATGCTTGGGAATCTGAGGGCATCAATGTTTCTTTTTGCCTGAAATGACATTGTGTGCAGTCCTCAGCAAGTTGCAGGTGAAGTGGCTCATTCGCATGCTGTGGTGTTCTGCAGACATTAGAGTAATTTTAACAGTTGCTATTTTCTGAGTCTGATTCAAATTTACTTAGTTCAAATCTGGAGCAAGATTAGTTGCAGGTAGCTCAGGTACCTCCCTGTGTATTGTCTTTTGCTGTGTAATGATTCCTTTACCCCACCTTGAAAGTCCATAGTGCTGAAATACTAAGTACTTAATGAAAGCTGCGTAGAGGAGATTTCAAAAATGTTATTCCACAATCACAAGCGAAGGACATAGATTTTTCATAGTCATTCATAGATCTTTCTTAATCATTCCCTTTCCCATGCGTGTTGACTCACTGATTACTTCAGACCAGTTCTGTCTGTACTTGATACAAATGCTTGTATGAGTATTACAAATAAAGATATACTCAACTCCTCCTTGGAGTCTGTGGCATTTAGAAGCAAGGTTCCTATTACAAAGAAGTCTAGCTGGAGGAATGGTGCAAGCTGCCATGAGGTTTCCTGCTTCTGGCTGGTATGACATCCATAGAGGGTAACAATTTTCCACTACAAAAAAGTAATAAAGTTAACAATAGCTACATTAAATGTGGGTCACTTTTTTTCCTTTCTTTTAAGGAAATTACAGTAATCAATCTGTGGGAAGAAGTCTACAGAGGTGCCAAAGGCTTCTAGGGGAGACTTTCTTTCCTAAGGAAACAGGTGAAATACTTCCTTTCCCTCTTGCACTGGAAGGCATGTTCAGGATTTCATGATAACCAGATGCCAGATGTTCATAAAACCCTCCTGTTGAAATCTCAGTTTATAAATAATCTCCTTTCACATATGCTGTATTTATTTCAAATATGTGCAGTACTCACTAAAAAAAACTTCTATCACATATCACCAGTAATTACTTTTATTTAGATGCTCTTTGATTTTCCCATGTGCTCACTGATTGTAATTGTGGGCTGTTTCATGGTCCATGCCACAGAACCGCACTGTAATCAAAAGCAACTCATTTACAGAAATATCCAATAAATCATATATGCACTGAAAATGATTTATTAAAAAATTAGATGCCAAAATCTTAAAACTGTGTTCATGTTAACTCCCACTATTTTCTTTCACCAAGACTGAAACAGATTTTTCTTTTCTTCTATTTAAACAAACCAAAAGGGAATAAATTATGGTACCTCGCTGTAATTTAATGAGTTAGACCACAGACTCCATTACAGGATGCATCGGTTCAGCTCTTGCTACCTACACATATCCCCTCTGTCTCTTTTAGAAAGATGATTTAGCAGTTTGTTTTCAGAACAGAGAATCCCCACTCCATAGATGCACCTCTAACAGCAGTGAGCAGTGTGTTAGGGTGGGATAGTATTTAAGACCTGAATCTGCTTTCAGTGGGCTAGATTCAGTCAAATCAAAGCTGGCAGACTCTGTATCACAGATTTTGTGTATCCCCTTCTGCAGCACTTAGCTCCCCTACAAGCTTAAGCGCTCCTGCTTCTGGTTTGATGTCACATGGGTAACCACTGGAGTGGTTTTATCGAATTTAGCCTGGGACTGTTGTTTAAATAAGCGTAAACTGCCTGAAATTACCCTGACATGCTTGGTATGGTGAAAACTTAATTTCTCTGAAATGAACCTTTTGCTCAGTTTGAATGTTCCAGTTATGGCTGTTTTCCAGAACTACTTTGCTCTGCCACATGCACCTTCTCTAAACAATAATCACTGCCTGAATCATGCTCTGAATGACAGGTTTCAAAACCGTACATGTCAGTGGTCAAGTAATGTTAGATGGGTGTGGGTTTTTTAGTGTTCTGCTCTAAATCATCATCTGAGGCTTTGGGGAGGACTGTTAAGGAAAGGTGCATAATACTGCTGTAGGACTAAATCCTTCACATCTTGGTCCTCTGCAGCATCTGTGAAAGTTGCGGGCAGGCTTTGAGCATCGAAAACAAAACTCGTCCAGTTAAACACGTGATGTTGCTCATCTGTTGTCAAGTGTCTCATTCTCTTTACAGAATTGTGGGGGTTTTATGAGTTTTTACAGAACTACAGTAACCCCATTAAGGGTATTCAGGAAATGTTGGCATTATTTAGCCTGCTGCTCTAAAGAGGTGTTCTGAGTATATACTTCAGTTAACTTTTCCCTGTATGAAACTCTTTAGGCTTTTGCTCTAAAGTAATCATGGTAATTACAGCTATTGATTTGACTTCCTTCATCAAACTGATGGCAGTGAAACTACCAAGATTTTTATTCAGATGGCCTGCCTGTAGTGAAAAGTTATTTGTTATAACAAATAAAAATATAACAAACTCTAGAAAATTAGGCAACTAATTTCTCATAGCCAAAGTATTTGCACATCTCTTCTATATAAAATATATAAAAATTAGTCAAATGTGCACAGAATGATTATAAAGCTATATTGTCACTGACATAGATATAAATTTATTATAAATATTAATATTTCCATTTGTTCACAAGGTAATTATCATTCATTTCAGATTTTATTGATTCTGATTCTCCCAGAAGGAGCTTTCCCTTAATTCAGGTGTCAGTTATCCTTAAATCAGCTGGGAAACTGAAGCCTTTAGTCAGCATCAGAACTAGACTTACGTATGTGTAGCTAGTGCCATTGAATGAAGCATAGCCACTTGTTGTTTATACTCGTTTGTCAATTTAGGAGTCTAAAAGATAGTATGAACAAAAAGTATACAGACTTCATACTTAACATCATATGGTATGCTTCAGTCCAGCGTAATCCATATAGGTTGCCAGTATAGTCTTCTCACAAAAAGGGAATAAATGTCAGTAACTGTATATTTTATTTTATAAGTTCTCTGCTTTCTGGTTCAATCAAGTGATTTATTTAAAAGAAAAATAAAGTTGAATTACATACCGGAATCTTCTCAGTACTCCCCAGAGCTTAGTCTCAGTGATGGTTTTCTTCACTGAACCCCAGTAAAATACATTGCTGCAGAATATTTGAGTGAATTCTCTGCTTCGATAAAATGGATTCCACTGTGGTTTTATGGTTTGATGCTGAGCCTGAGCAGCAGTCTTCAGACTTGTTCAATTAGGTATTGAGCAGATATAACCTCTTTAACTAAAGAGACTGAGGTGTAGCAATAATATGACCATTACCTAAAAATTGTATGTGACCTAAAGGTATTTTAGATGTACTTTATTTTTTTGATCTGGAGAAAAAGCAACACAGTAGTAAAACATGGAAGTCCTTTCTCCTTCTGTCTTACTTCTATTCCTTATGCTGTGGGCAAGTGAAACTTGCATTTGTTACATGTGAATAAAAGTGCTTTTCTGTCTTCTGTGAAGAAAAAAAAAAAATATTAAATTTTTATAGTAGGACAGATGAACACCTAAGCAATTTGTTAATACCAAGTATTAAGTTCTGCATTTGTATCCTGGTATCAACCTGCCTCATTTCTTGTCAAACAGGATAAATAGATGTTGTGATCTAAGGTACTTTCTCTAGCAGCTCCAAGGACTGGTTGTGTCATCAGGCAGGTTTTTAGACTAGGAGAGAGTTTCACCCAAATTCCCGTCAGCTGCCTCCAGCAGTGCTGCAGAAGTCAGCTTGCACAGGGTTACACATTGACTTCAGAAGCTGCATCTGGTATTTAGTTCTGGTGGCTTGTTGATGCAAGCTCTGCCACAAAATTATATCCAGACTTTTTAATAAACAAATGAGAAATACATGCTGGGATACTTTTTATTTTAATAAGTACTCATGCTGTAGTAGTGCCCAGCTAATACAGCACTCTTGTACCAAAGAGTACGCAGTCCCCCAGTGTCCATCGGTTTTGTTGAAGTAACAGCGAAGAAGGGAGTATCATTCGGTAATTCACACCTAGCTTCTTTGAATAAGGAAGGAAGGAGGGTTAATAAGGCTAAGGAACCAAGAGTGAGTGTGCTGGTAGGCATGTGGTAGGACAACAGATGAGATGCCCAGAAATTTTTACCTCCAATAACCAGCTGCGTTGCCTCACTGCCACTGAAGCAGAAGTGCCAGATCTGCTTGCAGGTTGGCTCCTGAACTGCTCCCATTATGAGTCACATCCAGCTATCACGTTAAGGTAATCTCTTTGATGTGGTCACCAGTTGACCTGCAAGCAGGTCTTCAAAGAGTGTGATTGCTTTTACCTCAAGTTGTATTTGTCATGGCCCTATTTACTGAGCTGATACAGCTAGGATGTGATTAAATTATCTATTACATTTTTCTTTGGTATGTGTGAATTTCATAAGAAATAATGCTCTCTAAATTGGGATTATCCACTTTGTTGCAGTGAAAACCTATGCAAACTATGAGTTATTCAGGTGTGGCTGTCGTGCAGCACTGTTTTACACTGCAGTGTGACTTATTGCAGTAGCACAGTCCTAGTTGAATATGTTGCACTGGAAGAAGCAGGGGCTGCTAGGGAAGCTGAAACTGATGTTACTAGATCACCAAGGAGGTCCTTTGCATTTCCAGATTAGCCTGTTACGGAATTAGTAAATTCTCCTGTCTATCAGCAGAACTTTCTATAACCTCCTGCCAGTGAATCAGGGCTTCCTCTGGCTGTGACATTCTGAGGCGTGTCTTGTGCCAGGGAAGCTGGGTGCCAGCCTTCCCACGGAAGGGAATCTACTGGAGTCCACTTTCCTTTATTTGAGACCTGACTGAATTGAGTTTGACAGCGCTGCTCAGTAAACAGATGTGAAAGACCTCTATTAAACAGTAACTGTATTATTTGTTATTGTGACCTGGGCTGTGAAACAACCAAAACATGGCTAAAAGCACATGTTTTAGCTCTCTGTACCCAAATAATATCTGCAATGTTAGACTGTAAAGCTGTATTTTAAATATTTTCCCTCAAATCTCTGTTTACTTTGGCTTACAGTGCTGCTCTTCCTTTTTTAACATGTTTTCTTTGTTTGACTTCATTGTGCCCCCCCCCCCCCCCCCCTCCCCCCCCTTCATTTTTTCTCCTTTTTTTTTTTTTTTATCTTCTCTGTATTTTTTTTGTTTCTTTCTGGCTTAGTGCTGTGTTTGGTGTTGTTTCTTTTTTTTTT